>JAYKKH010000030.1:0-100000 GCA_036507275.1 Sicyos edulis | reverse complement strand
TACCCTTACCTATTATTTTACCTCTCTTGTTATCACCAAAAGTTACTAAGCCTCCATCCCTTTTTAAAATATTGACAAATTTAGATTGGTCTCCCGTCATGTGCCTCGAGCAACCACAATCCAAATTCCATTTATTTTTCTTGGAGACTTTCAAACAAACCTACAAACAAAAATATTCAAGTTTGATCCTTTGGTACCCATACTTGTTTGGGTCCTAGAAGGTTAGCATTTTTAAACTTTGGAATCTATTTTACTTTTGCATCCACATTTACCATATTTGATTTAGACAAGTAACAAGAATAAGATTTATGTTCATATTTGCCACATGAAAAACAAACAATATTATGCAATGATTTATCTCTTACCATAAAATCATGTACTCTACTTTTCTTTGAGAAATTATTTCTTGGAGCATTGTGAAACTTTGTTTTTTGAGAAAATTTTCTTCTTGAAGTAGTATGAGCATATTTTAATTTAAAACAGTTAGGTTTTATATGACCTCTAACACCACAATAATGACATATAGGCACAAAGCTAGATTTATCATGCTTGGACACAAGTTTAGGCATATTAAGTTTAGATACAAGAGAAGATGTTTTAACAAAAGTAGTTTTAGAAGTTGAAGGAGTAGAAACTTCATCAATGTAACCTACACCTCTTTTATCACCATAAGATCACTTACCTACTTCAATTATTTTATCCAATCTTTAGGCACCTATGGTTAACTTTTTAATAGACTTAATAGCCCTATCAAGTTCTTATAACCTATTTAATTCATTTTCATTAAGCAACTTAATCAAATTATCTTTTTCACAGCTATCTTGCTCAAGAAATCTAATGTTATCAAGTAAACCACTTTTCTCATTACAATCAAAAGCATGTTCATCACAAGAGATATTTATTTCATCAATTTTCACATTATCATGTTCATTCAATTTTAAGCAAGCAACTTCATCAAGTAAAGACTTATTCTCACTAGTAAGAGTATTATATTTCTTTCTAAGCACATTATATTTTGAACCAAGATTTTCTAAGTCATTTTGCATGTTTTCCAAAGTTTCAAACAATTCATCATAAGAAGGAGATTCTAGAGTTACATCAACATCTTCTTCATCACCCTTGTCACTATGAGCCAGGAAGCAAAAATTTGCTACTTCTTCATCACTTCCACTTTCACTTTCATCACTATCATCCCAAGTAGCCTTCATTCCTTTCTTCTTGAATTTCTTGGTTGATTTAAGGAGAGGACAATTCGTTCTTATATGACCCGGTTACTTGCATTCATAACATATTACCTCATCCTTCTTGCTCTTTTCGCCTTTTAATTCTCTTTGGTTGGAAATGTTCTTTTTTAATTGTTTTTTCCTCTTGATGAAGTTCTTATACTTACGTGAGAAGGATGCATGTAACGACCCAGGTTTTTCTTTCCGGTCTTCCAGGTATGCCCTAGGGGTAATTTGGTAATTTGGTCGGGCCGTCAGGGTCGTTTGTGTCTTTTCCAGTTACTAAAATTATTGGATGGTTTTATATAGGTTTTTGGAGGAGTTTGAGGTTTGGTTTGAGCAAGGTTTGATGCAAAAGTAAAAATAAAGGAAATTGTCTTTGCAGTGGGGTTTGAACCCGGTCTCTGGGAAGCTTGTAGAGAGGTGTGCCAAATGAGCCATTAGGTGCTCTTGTTACTCTTTCTGCATCACATCTTAGTTAACCTTGGATTTTGGAGTTTTGGTGCATTTGGTTAAATGAAATAGAAATAGGTTATTTCATCTTATTCTCCAACAACACCTCTTGGCCGCCCAAGCTCTCCATCTCCATAGCCTTGCCGAGTTCTTCATCCTTGCATCTCCTTGGGTTCGATCATCATCATTCCGGGTAAGTCTTCGTCTTCTTCATCTTCTCATTTGGGTGTTTGTTGGCCGAATGTAAGAAAAAGGGGTTGTGTGTGTGTGTGTGTTGTGCAACCAAATGAGAGGAGCAAAACCATCATCCCGGCCATTTCACCGCGCGCCCGGATCGGTCGAGCGAGCACTGCCGCGACGCCCAGATCGGCCGAGCGGCCACTGTCGCGACGCCCGGATCGGCCGAGCCCAGCCCTGTCGCACGCCCAGATCGGCCGAGCCAGCCTGCCGCGCGCGCCCGGACGGTCGAGCCACCGCCGCCGCCCGCACTGTTCGCGCAGCGGCCCTCGCCGTTCGCCCAAAGCCAGAAATTTCCTCGCCGTTTCGCCCAGCCAGCCAAGACCGCTGTTCGCCCAAAGAAGAGATCGCCTGATCGCTCGACGCGCCGCTCGCCGTGTCCGCTTGCCGAGCCGCTCGCCGCGCCTACAAGCCGCCGCTCGACATTCGCCCGCGCGCGCCTCCCGCTGAAGTTGCTCGCCCGCGCGCGCCGCCCGACGCCAGCGCCGCGCGCCTGCGTCGAGACGCTCGCCCGCTATGCGCGTGTCCTCTGCTGCCGTGCCCGCAGCGCAGCAGTAGCGTGTCGTGTCCGTCGCCGCGCCAGCGCAAACCAGCCACGTGTCCCTCGCTGCCGTGCCACAGCCACACACAGCGCCCACTTTGCGAGCCAGCTTGCCGCCAGCCCCAAGCTCGTGTCGTCGCGCGCGTGAGTTCCGAGCCGAGCTTGCTGTTCTATTGTTGTTTAGATATTTTAGATACCGATTATTGTTGGTTTGCTAGGTTCCCGCCGCTAGCTCGGGATTGTTCCGCAGCTTTAGGATTTGTGTGTAAAAGTCTTCCGACCAAGGTAAGGATTTCTTACCGGGGTTGTGTGGACCTCAGTATATTTGTGATTGTTGTTTTGTATGCTGTGTATGTTTACTAGCATGTTTAGCTTAGGTGCTCTGTTCAATTCTGATCGCATGAACTCTTGTATTGTTTCTCATGTTAGCCCATGCTAGGTTGTTCTATTCTAGCATGTTCGATATCTGCTTCTTGCTTCGTAGTATCATGCTAGGTTCTTTGTATCCGATGAGCACGTATTGGACCGCATTGATTGAATCGTTATTATTGTTAAGGTTTAGAATTGAGGTAGATAGAATCATCCGGGCCCGATGCATAAAGTATCTTGCATCTATGGCAAGGACGTTCGAGACGAGTTCTCCGTCCTTGGACCCCGTGAGGGATTAGCTATCCCAACCGGTAGGCCCCGCAATCTTGGGTGAGGGTGGCGGATCGTTAAATGCCCCAACGGTCGGGATGATGACTTGGCATTGCCTCGCCCCCGGCGATCGACACGTCCTCGGCGTGTTCGGCCGTAGCCCTTGATTGCCACTGTTAGGGCAAGGACCGCTTCTGGTGTAAGCCTACCACGACCAGGTTCCTTAGCCTCAAAGTGCGGTGGTACAGTGACATAGTTCACGTGTCCGTGTCTCACACCCCTATGTCGGTGACACCGATCCGTAGATTTAGTTAGGCATGGTGGATCGAACTCGGGCGGCTTGCCACTAGACCCGGCACCCCCGCAGTTTGCGGTAGCATGCGGTGCGCGCTTACGCTCATTACAACACGCCGATCGAGAGCTCCTCGGGATCTTGAGCCATGCACCTTTCGTATCGGCGAGAGACAGCGCCGAGGCCGGGACTTGTTCCCGTATAGTGCGTTTAGTGTGTTGTGGTATTTTCCGGACTAAGACCACGAGATGGCATCCGAGGTCCAAGTGTGGACTTAGCTATGTGCTCCGCTCTGTGTTTGTTCTCATAGCTTGCATACATTCTTCTAGATGATCATGTATATCGTATTGTACCCTCGTTGGGGATTCTTGCTTTGGGTAATTCGTTACTCACCCTTATTCTCGTGGTTTTCCACGGTAATCAAGGGGAGACAGGATGGTGAAGGAGGAGCTATGATCATGGAACTGCTTGTCATCTCTGATTATTTATTTTAATTATCATGACTCTTCACTTTTTATTATTTCCCTGAATGCATGTAGACGCACACAGAGCCCCGGGATGTTTTCTTACGTTTTATGGATTCCAAAGATATTGGTACTTGTGGATTGTTTTAATGGTTTAAATAAATCTCTGATCGTGAGTGTGCTTTTAGAAATGTATGTTTTGGTTGTTGAATGTTTCTTTTTACTTGGAATCCAAAAATGTATTTTTCATAATGTCTTTTATTTTCACTACATGCATTGGGGTAAAGGCCCATTTAGAGCCCCTTTTGGGTCCTGGTCTCTACATTGGTATCGAGCTCGAGTCATAGATTCTCAGAGACTCGACCTTTTGTTGTAGGTCGTTTTCCATGATCATCAAGACTCCGACGATCATCAGTACGCCTAGATTTATTGTTTTAGAAAGGAAAAGGGTTAAGAATTTACAATACCTATCATCTAGTGTATGCCTTGTTTGGTGTTGTGGAATGGTGACAGACGAGTTTTGATTCGTTGTTGGTTTGGATGTAGATCGCCAAAGATGCTATCACCCGTCACCGAGAGGAGGCTCGAGAGCGGTGTCGAGGTATCGTGGATCGGATCGATCATCGCAGGACATCGTCCCAAGCCGACATCGATGGCATTCCACCAAAGCAGCTCCTCGTTACGCCTAGAGCGGGCGTTGAGGCGATCGAGCGCCGTGGAGATCGCTCTCCCGAGCAGAGTTTGCCGAGTCTATGAGGGCTTTTATGGTCAGCATGTTGAGTGACCAGAGGGCGAGACCTGTGCCTTGTTGGCGCGCAGCGGAAGAGTCCCGAGCCCAGATCGAGCAAATGACTCGATTGGTTCAAAGAGAGCTCAAGAGCTCCTCCACTCCACACAGAGCAAGTAGCCCCCGAGGCGAGATATGGCGAGGGTGCCGAGGAATTGGGTAGGTGGTCAAGGATTTTGTGAAGTGGAAGCTCGAGAAGTTTGATGCCACCGGTGATGCGTTAGCGGCAGCCCAGTGGATCGCCCATTTGGAGTACACCTTCCCGATCATGGTGTGCCCCGATATTCAGAGGCCGAGATGTGCGGCTCATGTGCTAGGAGGCACAGCGAGATGGTGGTGGGAGTCCACCTTGAGCGAGAGACCACCTGGTCTCCACCCGCTACTTGGGAGTTCTTCAAGGCCGAGTTCAAGGTAAAGTTCATCGATGATGAGGCTCGGGAGAAGATGGTGGAGCTCTTCCGAACCTCGAAGCGAGAGGTTCCGATTCCATTGAGGAATATGAGCGCAAGTTCTCGGAGTATGGATATTTTGCTCCTCGCTTGATTGCCACCCCGAGTGAAGATTCGGAAGTTCATATCCGGATTGAGGCGGTGGTGTTTCCCGGATGTCGTGGCTCGTGCCCCGACACTTATGCTAGGGCATCCCGATTAGCCACAATCTATAATGGGAAGTATCCTGCTGAGCGGGTTGTTGCCGCTCTGTTCAGCGTCCCATCCAAAGAAAGTGGGCGTAAGAGAGAAGTTTGACTTTCGAGGCGGCGCCAGCGCCGCCAAGGGCGCTTCGAAGCAGAGACCACGGAGAGCTCGGTCCGTTTCAGCCCGACAATGGGAGGACCCGTGCGCTTCCGCTTGTGCTACTTGTGGGAAAGTCCACGCCGGAGCTTGTCACTGGACCTAGATTGTGCTACCGTTGTGGTAGAGAGGGGCACATGGCCCGTTTTTGTGATCACCAAACTATGGCGGCTCGGCCAGCGCAGCAGCGGTCGAGTGTTTGCTACGACCCGTCAGAGGCCGAGCGTCACGGATGCCGCTGTGGCGAGTACGCTTCTTGTTTTAGATCATCTGCGCATTTGTCTTGTTTGATTCTGGTTCTACGCATTCATTTGTATCTGTGTTGTTTGGTCGAGCATGCTAAGTTAAGACTAGAACCTCTAGGTTTTGAGTTATCTGTTGCAACTCCTTCGGGAGTTAGTATGTTGGCTAGAGATAAGATTAAGGATGGCCGGATCGAGATATCCGGAGAGTTGCTAGTAGCCACACTCATAGTTCGCCTATGAGTGGTTTTGATGTGATTCTTGGTATGGAGTGGTTAGTCGCTAACCACGCGTTGATTGACCGCCACCGGAAAGAAGTAGTGTTCAGCCGCCAGTCGGCCAAACTTTAAGTTTCGTGGAGTCCAGGTGGAGTTTGCCCGCCGATGGTGTCACCGTGAAAGCTCGTCGTTTGCTAGCTCATGGAGCTTGGGGCTATCTAGCCAAGTTGTGCGGGAAGAGCGCCTCTCATGTCTGGCCGATCAGTGCCGGCCGTGCAAGAGTTCGCGGATGTGTTTCTGAGGAGTTACCGGGTTGCCCCCAAAGAGAGAGGTTGACTTCATTATTGAGCTCGAGCCGTGGACCCTCCCTATCTCGAAGGCTCCGTGATCGCATGGCGCCAGCCGAGTTAAAGGAATCAAGATTCATTGCAGGAGATGTTAGACCGAGGGTTCATCCGTCCAAGTGTGTCCCCGTGGGGAGCACGATTCTGTTTGTGAAAAAGAAGGATGGTTCTATGCGCTTGTGTATTGATTACCGCGAGCTTAATAAGGTGACGATGAAGAATAAGTATCCGCTTGCCCGTATCGATGATTTGTTCGATCGGCCTTCGTGGAGCTTCGTGTTCTCCAAGATAGATCTCGAGATCCGGTTACCATCGATTGCGGATCGTGGATGCCGACATTCCTAAGACAAACTTTCGTGTCCGGATATGGTCACTATGAGTTTGTGGTTATGTCGTTTGGATTGACCAATGCCCCACCGCTTCATGGACATGATGGATAGGGTGTTCAAATCATTTTTGGACAACCGTCATCGTGTTCATTGACGATATTCCGATTTATTCGAGGTCTAAAGAAGACCATGCAGAGCATTTGAGACGAGTATTGGCGGCTTTGAGGGAAAACCACTTTATGCGAAGTTTTCCAAATGTGATTTCTGGTTGGAGCAGTGGCTTTTCTAGGCCACGTGGTTTCGAGAGAGATGGTATAGTCGTGGACCCCGCGAAGATTGAGGCCGTGAGTTCATGGGCCAAGCCGACTTCATTTGCCGAGATTCGCAGCTTTGCTGGTTTGGCGAGTTACTACCGTCGGTTCGTCAAGGACTTTTCTGCTTTAGCCTCGCCTCACTCACTCGTCGACGAGGAAGGGTGTCGAGTTTGTTTGGGACAAAGAGTGTGATGAGAGCTTTGCCGAGCTCAAGCGTAGTTTGACTTCAAACTAGTGTTGGCAATCCGGAGGGGACAGTGGTTTCGTGGTCTACAAATGATGCTTCCAAGTTTGGTTTAGGTTGTGTGTTGATGCAAACGGGAAGGTCATTGCCTATGCTTCCCGTCACCGGCCGTATGAGCGAACTACCCGACTCATGATATGGAGTTGGCGGCGGTGGTGTTTGCACCAAGATTTGGAGGCATTACCGTATGGTGAGCGGATTCGGATGTTTACCGATCACCGAGCCTCAAGTATCTGTTTACTCGTAAGGAGTTGAATATGAGGCGAGGAGATGGTTAGAGTTGGTAAAGGATTATGATCATGCGAGATTTTGTACCATCCGGTAAAGCCAATGTAGTGGCCGATGCTTTGAGCGAAAAGACGTCGCACTCTGCGGCGTTGTTGAGTTCCCACCCAGTTTGCGAGAGAGTTCGAGAGGGCGAGGTTGCGGTGTTGTTGGGAGAGGTTACCGCTAGGGTAGCTCGATTGATCTGCTCACCGCCGTCGATTCGGCAAATGGATTATAGACGGCCAGTTGGGTGACCCCGCACTTAAGAGATTGGTTGATAGAGTTAGTCTTGACGGTGACTTTGACTTTGTATATTCACCAGATGTGGGTTGACTTATAGAGGCGGTTGTGTGTTCCGGACATTGCAGTTTTTGCGAGCCGAGTTGCTCTCGGAGGCCCACTCGTCCTTTTGCTTGGCACCCCGGGGTACCAAGATGTATCGAGACCTTAAGCGCACTTTCGGTGGATGGGGATGAAGAGAGATGTGGCGAGTTTGTCACCCGTGTGTCTCACTTGTCGCCAAGTGAAGGCACCCGAGCAGAGGCCAAGCCGAGTTTGTTGCGACCACCGAGTGTACCCCAGTGGAAATGGGAAGAGATCTCTATGGACTTCATCTCTGGTTTGCCAAGGACTCCGAGGAAGTTCTCTCGATTTGGGTGATAGTCGACCGTTTGACCAAGAGCGCACACTTCATTCCCGGTAGAGACACTTATACCGTGGAACAATGGGCGCAGCTTGTTTTTGGAGCGAGATCATCCGTTATCATGGTGTGCCGGTGAGGATTGTGTCCGATCGTGACTCGCGGTTCACTTCTCGCTTCGGAGAGCGCTCGTAAGGGTTTGGGCACAGAGTGCGATTTCAAAGATGACTTTTCACCCTCGGACGGATGGTCGATCGAGAGAGTGAATCAGATTCTCGAGGATATGTTGAGGGCTTGTGTGTTGGATTTCCCAGCGCTTGGGACCAGTGATCAGTATTTGATGGAGTTTGCCTATAACAATAGTTACCACCGACGATTCGGATGGCTCCATTTGAGGCATTGTATGGTAAGCGTTGTCGGTCCCCTGTGTTCGGGAAGAGGTTGGTGATAGACGACAGTTTTGGGTCCCGAGTTACTGCAGCTTGACCAATGGTGCAGTCAGAGTAAGATTAGAGCTCGTATGTTGACACTCGTGAGCAGAGCAGAAGAGTTACGCCGATGTTCGGCGTCGAGATTTGGAGTTTGAGGTTGGTCAGCATGTGTTCCTTAAGGTTGCTCCGATGCGAGGTGTTCTGAGGTTTGGTAAGCGTGGGAAGTTGAGTCCCCGTTTTGTTGGTCCATTTGAGATCCTAGAGAGGATTGGCGAGTTGCTTACCTGGTTAGCCCTACCTCCGTCACTATCAGCAGCAGCATAGTGTTTTCCATGTATCGATGTTGAGGCAGTATGTGCCGGACCCGTCGCACATTGTGGACTTTGAGCCTTTGCAGCTGAATGAGGATTTGAACTTCGAGGAGAAGCCAGTGAGGATCCTTGCCTTTGAGACCAAGACGTTGCGTAATCGCGAGATTCGTTTGGTAAAGGTTCAGTGGAGGAGTCGGAATTCTGAGGAGGCCACTTGGGAGCGGGAAGACGAGATGAGGTTGCATTACCTCGAGTGTTTTTGTCTTAAGGACTTTCGAGGACGAAAGTCATAAAAAGGAGGAATATTGTAACGACCCAGGTTTTTCTTCCCGGTCTTCCAGGTATGCCCTAGGGGTAATTTGGTAATTTGGTCGGGCCGTCAGGGTCGTTTGTGTCTTTTCCAGTTACTAAAATTATTGGATGGTTTTATATAGGTTTTTGGAGGAGTTTGAGGTTTGGTTTGAGCAAGGTTTGATGCAAAAGTAAAAATAAAGGAAATTGTGCTGCAGCCGGGGTTTGAACCCGGGTCTCCTGGGAAGCTTGTAGAGAGGTGTGCCAAATGAGCCATTAGGTGCTCTTGTTACTCTTTCTGCATCACATCTTAGTTAACCTTGGATTTTGGAGTTTTGGTGCATTTGGTTAAATGAAATAGAAATAGGTTATTTCATCTTATTCTCCAACAACACCTCTTGGCCGCCTAAGCTCTCCATCTCCATAGCCTTGCCGAGTTTCTTCATCCTTGCATCTCCTTGGGTTCGATCATCATCATTCCGGTAAGTCTTCGTCTTCTTCATCTTCTCATTTGGGTGTTTGTTGGCCGAATGTAAGAAAAAGGGGTTGTGTGTGTGTGTGTGTTGTGCGGCCACCGAGAGAGCACCATCATCCCCACCATTCTCCAGACGCCAGATCGGTCGAGCCACCTGTCGCCGCACGCCCAGATCGGCCGAGCCACCACCGCCGCGCCCGGATCGGCCGAGCCAGCCACATCGCGCGCCCAGATCGGCCGAGCCAGCCTGTCGCACGCCCAGATCGGTCGAGCGACCTGCCGCCGCCCAGGACTGTTCGCAGCGAGCCTCGCCGCTGCTCGCCCGGCAGCCGCTGCGCGCGTTCGCCCAGCCGAGATCGCCGATCGCTCGCGACGCCCTCGCCGTGTCCGCTTGCCGAGCCGCCGCTCGCCGCGCGCGCCGCTCGGACATTCGCGCGCATGCTCCCCTGCGCGAGTTGCTCGCCGCGCGCTTTCGCCCGAGCGCCGCTACGCGCCGCGCGCCGCGTCGAGCGCTTCGCCCGCGCGCGTGTCCACTGCTTGCCGTGCAGGCCAGCGCGCGCAGCAGTAGCGTGTCCGTCTGCGTGCCAGTAGCAACAAACCAGCGCGTGTCCTCTGCCGTGCAAGTATACGGCCAGCGCCCGGCCTTGCCGAGCGGCTTGCCAAACTGACCCCAAGCTCGTGTCGTCGCGCGCGCGTGAGTTCCCTGAGCCGAGCTTGCTGTTCTATTGTTGTTTAGATATTTTAGATATCACGATTATTGTTGGTTTGCTAGGTTCCCGCCGCTAGCTCGGGATTGTTCCGCAGACTTAGGATTTGTGTGTAAAAGTCTTCCGACCAAGGTAAGGATTTCTTACCGGGGTTGTGTGGACCTCTGCGGTATATTTGTGATTGTTGTTTTGTATGCCTGTATGTTTACTAGCATGTTTAGCTTAGGTGCTCTGCTCAATTCTGATCGCATGAACTCTTGTATTGTTTCTCATGTTAGCCCATGCTAGGTTGTTCTATTCTAGCATGTTCGATATCTGTTCTTGCTTCGTAGTATCATGCTAGGTTCTTTGTATCCGATGAGCACGTATTGGACCGCATTGATTGAATCGTTATTATTGTTAAGGTTTAGAATTGAGGTAGATAGAATCATCCGGGGCGATGCATAAAGTATCTTGCATCTATGGCAAGGACGTTCGAGACAGTTCTCCGTCCTTGGACCCCGTGAGGGATTAGCTATCCCAACCGGTAGGCCCCGCAATCTTGGGTGAGGGGGTGGCGGTGTTAAATGCCCCAACGGTCGGGATGATGACTTGGCATTGCCTCGTCCCGGCGATCGACACGTCCTCGGCGTGTTCGGCCGTAGCCCTTGATTGCCACCGTTAGGGCAAGGACCGCTTCTGGTGTAAGCCTACCACGACCGGTTCCTTAGCCTCAGTGTGCGGTGGTACAGTGACATAGTTCACGTGTCCGTGTCTCACACCCCTATGTCGGTGACACCGATCCGTAGAGATTTAGTTAGGCATGGTGATCGAACTCGGGCGGCTTGCCACTGGACCCGCACCCCGAGTTTGCGGTAGCATGCGGTGCGCGCTTACGCTCATTACAAATACGCCGATCGGAGAGCTCCTCGGGATCTTGAGCTAGTGCACCTTTCGTGACGATGAGAGAGGCCGCCGAGGCCGGGACTTGTTCCCGTATAGTGCGTTTAGTGTGTTGTGGTATTTTCCTGACTAAGACCACGAGATGGCATCCGAGGTCCAAGTGTGGACTTAGCTATGTGCTCCGCTCGTGTTTGTTCTCATAGCTTGCATACATTCTTCTAGATGATCATGTATATCGTATTGTACCCCGGTTGGGGATTCTTGCCGGTAATTCGTTACTCACCCTTATTCGTGGTTTTCCACGGTAATCAAGGCGGGAGACAGGATGGCTGAAGGAGGAGCTATGATCATGGAACCTGCTGTCATCTCTGATTATTTATTTTAATTATCATGACTCTTCACTTTTTTATTATTTCCCCTGAATGCATGTAGACGGGCACAGAGCCCCAGGATGTTTTCTTACGTTTTATGGATTCCAGCATATTGGTACTTGTGGATTGTTTTAATGGTTTAAATAAATCTCTGATCAGAGTGTGCTTTTAGAAATGTATGTTTTGGTTGTTGAATGTTTCTGTTTTTACTTGGAATCCGAAATGTATTTTTCATAATGTCTTTTATTTTCACTACATGCATTGGGGTAAAGGCCCATTTAGAGCCCCTTTTGGGTCGGGTCTCTACAATGCAATATCATCTTCATCAAGAACATCTTCATCTTTGGAGTCAACTTCCAAGGTGATAGACTTTAAAGCAATACTCTTCTTCTTTTTGGACTCATCTTCCATGTTCTCTTTTTTGGTAATCTCATGTGTCATGAGAGAACCAATAAGTTCCTCCAAAGAGAGTTTGGTGAGATCTTTGCTTCTTTTATTGCCGTCACCTTTGCTTCCCAATTCTTGGATAGACACCTAAGAATTTTCCTAACATTTTTTGATGTACTATATTCTTTTCCAAGACCCTTCAAAGAATTCGTGATGTTAGTAAATCTAGTAAGCATCTTGGTAATAGATTCATTCTCATTCATCTTGAACAATTCATAATTATGAACAAGCATGCTAATTTTTGTTTCTTTAACTTGACTTGTTCCTTCATATGACACTTCAAGAATATTTCAAATTTCTTTAGCCGAAGAACACATAGATACTCTATTGAACTCATCACAACTTAAAGCACAATAAAAATAGTTCATAGTTCTAGCATTAAAAGCATGCCTTTTCAATTCATCCTCATCACATTCATCTTCTAATTCAGGCATATCTTTATCATTAACCTTTTTCATGGAAATATTGGGACCTTTAATAACATTAAACCATAATCTATAGTCAATAGATTTCAAATTTATCATCATTCTAACTTTCCAATAACCATAATTTGACCCATCAATGTAAGGAAGCCTAGAGGATGATTGTCCTTCATTAATACCACTTCCTATAAGGTTTGCCATAAAGCTCAAACAATAAAGTTTATATTAAAAATCAAGAAAAACAACTTGGCTCTGATCGACAACCCCTGGGGGGATGGTTTACACAAATTTTTCAAAATAAGTTCAAGACAATCAAAATATCAAACTTTTTACAAGTAATTAAAAAAATAACAATAATGCAACACACAAGATTGATAAGATTATGTAAAATCAATTTGATTTAATGCAATGATTATTAAGTATAAATTAAAGTATGAAACCCAATACTACAAATTATTTCAAAAGTAATAGGAAAGAGCTAGAGAAGATGACACCGTTATTTATAGTGGTTCGACAAGCCTACTCCACTACCCAAGCGCCTCTAGGAATTTTGAAAAACATTTTTACTTAACTCTTTCCACGGATTAGAGTCACACTGCTCCTTTTACGAGTTCGAGAGCAAACTCAATCTTTTCCACGGATTAAGATCAAATCGTTACAAAGTATGGAATTTTGGATAACTTACTTTACAACTGTAACGACCCGACCCGAAAGGGTTCTAAAATAGGCCGTTACCTCAATGCATGCATACAAATCTACAGAAAATTTGCAAAATGGTGTTCGGATTCTAAGTAAAAACTAAAACATAAAACATCCATTTAAAAAGTCAACATCAATTCCTGAAACCTGTCCCTATTTCCAAGCACCTGTTTCAAGACAAATACATTTCCAAAACTTACTACGATCAGAGATTTATTTAAAACATACAAGCTTTGCAATAGTGCTAGAATCCGGAAATACATTCAGAAAACACCCTAGGGCTCCGTGCCCAACTACATGCATTCAGAGGACATTTAAAACATCAACATAAACATAAGACTCAGAGTTGAACAACGGGTTTCCATGATCACAGCTCCTCCTCCAGCCATTCTGTCTCGCACCATGGTTACCTGTGGAAAAACCACAAAAATAAGGGTGAGTAACGAATTACTCAGTAAGAATCCCCAACCGGGGTACAATACGATATAATCAGTCATCTAGTACCAAGCACGCAAAACAAATACTACCAACACGCATCATAGCTCAACGAGCTTACAAGGAAAGATCTGGAATCATCGGAAGTCTCCTACTTCCGGCCTAATGATTGGTTATCCTAACCAATCCCGGGACATCACCGAGGTCTCTTTCACTCGGGGGGATTGATCAGCTCAAGAACTGATCCCAAGGATGTCCTCAAGGGCCTCTTTGCCCTTGCTAAATCTGGACTTACGGGAGAGTACCCGAAGTCTGGCTCTAACGGAAGGAATGGTGTACTCACGAACATTAGCCCGGGGGAGCTCTCCGAACCGGTGACTAACGCGTGTGCGCGCACACCGCATGCTGCTGCAACCGGCGTAAATGTGGGGGCCCAAGGACAAACTACGCGGGCCAGGTACTCATGCCTATGACTCGGAAGCGGTGTCACTGATCACAGTAGTGCGAGGCCCTCGACACTCATCTGTGCAGCCTGAGCCACCGACCGGAAGCTAAGAACCGGCCAAGGTAGGCTTACACCGTTGGCAGGGTTCCGCTCTATCAGGCTACAAACTAGGCATACGCCAATGAGGTAGCTAAGTCTCATTGGCTGCCGGGAGGGGGGAGAAAAAGCAATGTATGCTATGCTTTGCTCTATTTCCGACCAGTGGGGACAAAGTACGTTATGTCCGCTCTCAACCCCTGAAGCAATGCTTCGTTTTTCTCCCGACCGGTGGGGACAAAGTACGTTATGTCCGCTCTCAGCCTCTGGATGATGACAAACCCTACAACTCTATCTAAGAGTACAGAGCAAATAAATTATTCCTGGCTAGCAAGCAATGACCGACATCAATGACCATTACCTAGCATGATACTACGAACTTAAGCAGGAATCATAAGCATGTTGGAAGAACAATCCTAGCATGGCACTAACATGTAAAATCAAGCAAACATGCTAGCAAGAAATCAATCAAAGCTGCTCTATCTCTAACATGCTCATAACAGTCAACAAACATGCAAGGCACATCATGAAAATATCGCAGGGCCCACACAACTCCGGTAAGAAATCCTTACCTGGTCGGAAGGCAACAACACACAATAAAATTAACTGCGATCGAACCCGAGCAACCTATAGCGAGCCAAACAAACACATCAATAATCATAAAAAATAGGCCTAAATACAATAAAATAAATAGGGCTAGGCTCGGGAGCAACTCACGAGGCGCGGCTGACACGCGAATGAGCCGGCTGCACTGGCGAGGCAGCTGCTGGGCGCTGGGGCGCTAAGCTGAGCGCGAACGGGGCGACAGGGCGCGGCGCGGCTCGGCACAGGGAACGACGAACGGGCGCGAGCGACACTAGCTACAGGACGCTCGCGGGCGACGCGACGGGTTACAGGGGCGCTCGATCTAGTGCGGGGACAGCCTAGGCGAGGGCTGGGCGACACGACACTGTGCGGCCAGGGCTCAGGCGACGCGACACGGACCTGGGCGAGCTGGGCGACGCGGCCTAGGCGACACTGCGGCGCGCGACCGGGCGGGCGGCGACGGGTAAGCGGCTCGGGAGCTGGCGACGCGAGCCGAGGGGTGGGGCTCGGGCTGGCTCGGGCTTGGGCGAGCTGGGCGGCCAGGGTTGAGCGACCAAGGGGCTGGCTCGGGCTGAGGGGGGTGAGGGCTCGGGGAGAGAGAGAGAGAGAAAAGGGAAAAATGGGAATTTTGGGGAAAAATAAAGGAAAAATGGGATTTAAAAAAAAAAAAAATTTCTTTTTTCTTTTTATCCTTATTTTCCATCCTTATCCATTTTTCCAACCTTAAAAATCCATAAAATCCCATTTCCCGGCTTCCTCCTTCGAGACCCAACTAAAGCAACCTTTTCCAAAGAATAAAACTCACTTAAATCAACCTCCCCAAATCAATACTAAGGGCCCAGGCTCGAATCCCAAAGGAAACACCCAAACAACCATCGCTTTGCCAAAGCCCAAATCACAACCGAACATCCAATCGACTAGCCCAGACACCTCGGGACTCGCAGCCAACAACAAACAAGCCTCGACAAAGGCAGGAGCTACCTCGAAGCCCTGAAAATCCACAAATCCTGCCCGGGGAGCCAAAAGACCAAAATACCCCCAAGGGTCAAAATCGCTCTAAGACCCAACCAAACAACCGAATCTTGATCCGAAGGCACCTCGAAAACTGGAATAGGAAACTGGGCTGTTACAACAACTCTCTTAATAGATTAGATACAATTTTTTCTCACACAACCAAATCCTCACAGTACAATATGTCTCTCAAGAGTAAAATGAAAAAAAATGGAGAGCTTGGAGAGAGCAACAATTGAGCTTTTTTATTTTTAGAGGATTGAATAAGAAAATTGTGTTAATTTTTTGGGAAGAAGATTGGGTTTAAAAAGAGGGGGAAATGGAGTAGAAGACAATTTTGATTAGAGCCATTGGATATTGAAAATGTAAAATGAATATTGGAGATTAAAAGTTAAAAGAAATAAAAAAGATAAAAGATAAAAGGTAAAAGGTAAAAGTAAAAAAGTTAAAATAAATAATATATTATTATTATTATATATATTTATTAAATTCTTCAGAACTGTCACGGACCATTTCTATTTTTTTTTTTTTTTTTACCGTTGGTTACATATATTTAATTTTTTGAAAAAAATTTCCCTTTACTTTTCTTTTTAATTTTCTTTTTAAAGCATTGTCGCTCATCCAAAACTCCACATATCAACTTCTAAATGGTCCACGATACACACTCACCTGCCACGTCACCGTCTCGTAATTTTCTCATTGAAACTTATTTCGATCATGACATCTTCGTTTCATCTCCGATTTGAGTGATTCAAATTGTGGTGGAATCCTTATTTCGAGCACTACACTGTTGACATCTTAAAACATCAAAATTATTAGTAAATAGGATCAAGTTTGTTATCGCCAAATTATTAATTAATTAATTGATTAAAATTAATTAATTTGAGATAGGGTCAAATAGCCAACACCCGAGACACATCAAATGGAGTAAACACGTTAACAAAATTCAAAAAAAACAATCACAACCAAATATATATCCAACAAGCACCCTATTAAACATCAATACATATCAGACAACATAGTGAGTTTTGTCTTGTGCAGGATCCACACAACCCGAGCAGAGATGGTCCTTACTAGAAATTGAAGCTTACAGAACAAATCCTTTGATCTCAATAATGCAAAGCTGAATTACAAGGAAAACTACCAATTAATTCTACAATTAGTAACAATACCCAAAACGATAATTGATTAACCATGAGATCGAACTCAAAAACTTACCCAAAACCCGAAATCAACATGGCTGTCCAAAACCGGCAAGATACGACGTTGGTTGCAAACAACAGAACACACCACTCGAAGACCAACAATCATCACAACCAAAACATATTTTACCCATTAAACACAACAACCCAATACTAAACAATCCAACACAAAAAAGAAAAAAAAAATCTCAATAAGGCTCTAAAAACAACTTACCCACTACTCGAACAGGTCGGAATTAACACGCATAGGGCGCTGCTGCTACAAAATGCATTGTGCGTGACAGCTGACAAATAGGGGCTGTGTGGGCTGCAATGCGTGCAGCTGGGCATGACTGGTGGCTCGGCGTGCTACTCGACCAGAGGAGGATGGCGGTGCGCGCACGGGACTGAGCTCGGTGGTTGTTCGACGCAGCGCCTGCTGCTGCGTGGGGGTTCGTGCGATGGGCGCAGCTGGGGGGAAGGTTCGACAGCTGGTCGGTGGCGTGCAAGGTGGCGGCGATGGGTTAAGTGGCCAAGGTTTGAGGGTGAGCAAAGAAGAATAAAGAAGAAAATGTGAGGTTCTCTTTTTCTGTGACGAACCCGACCCAAAACATGGCCCTAAACCGGGGTTCACACTCAGCATGCAAGTTAAATATGATAACAAGCGGTTTGGTGCTCATATTTAAAAACCATTCAAAACATATGAGAAGGGGGAACCCTTAAAACATAAACAACAGTTTTCATTTAAACAATCCAACGAAGTAAAACAACCTGGCCAGTATTTATAAAAACATACAATACAATTTAAACCACATTTTAAACAATGTTCCCCTAGGACTCTTGACAATCTACATGCTGAATAAACAATGCAATAATAAATGACAGAGTGCCGGCGGCTCCCCATGATCAATCAGCTCCCTCCGCTAGCCCTCCTGGTGTTGTCCCAAGTTACCTGAAAGATAAATAAGGGTGAGTATAAACATACTGAGTAAGAATCCCCATCCAGGGTACAATACGATACATCAGTCATCTAGCACCTCAACATGCAAGCAAACAACTATCAACACAGATCATAGCTCAACGAGCTCATAAAACAAGATCTGGAGCCATCGAAAGTCTCTTTCTTCCGGCCTAACTGGGATTGGATACACTGACCAATCTTGGGACATCACCGAGGTATCTGTCACTCAGGGGGAATACACTGTAACGACCCGACCCGAAAGGGTTCTAACTAGGCCGTTACCTCAATGCATGCATTATAAATCTACATAAAATTTGCATGATGGTGTTCGGATTCTAAGTAAAACTAAAACATAAAACATCCATTTAAAATCAACATAATTTCTGAACTCACTCCTGTTTCCAAGCACCTGTTCCAAGACAAATACATTTACAAAACTTACTCTGATGAGAGATTCTTTTAAAACATACAAACTTTACAACAATGCTAGAATCCGGAAATACATTCAGAAAACACCCTAGGGCTCCATGCCCAACTACATGCATTCAGAGAACATTTAAATCATAACATAAACATAAGACTCAGAGTTGAACAACGGGTTTCCATGATCACAGCTCCTCCTCCAAATGCATCCTGTCTCGCACCATGGCTACACCGTGAAAAACCACATAATAAGGGTGAGTAACGAATTACTCAGTAAGAATCCCCAACCGGGGTACAATACGATATAATCAGTCATCTAGTACGAAAGCATGCAAGCAAACAGCTACCAACACAGATCATAGCTCAACGAGCTCATAAAACAAGATCTGGAGCCATCAGAAGTTTCTTTCTTCCGGCCTAACTGGGATTGGATACACTGACCAATCCTGGACATCACCGAGGTATCTGTCACTCGGGGGGAATACACTGATCCCTAGAATGTCCTCAAGGGCCTCCTTGCCCTTGCACTAATCTGGACTTACGGGAGAGTACCCGAAGTCGCTCTAACGAAGGAATGGTGTACTCACGACATTAGCCCGGGAGCTCTCGAGCACCGAAACTAACGCGCGTGTGCGCGCACACCGCATGCTCCTCTGCAACTAGCGTAAATGCGGGGGCCTAAGGGCAAACTACGCGGGCCAGGTGCACATGCCTATGACTCAGAAGCGGTGTCAATGATCACAGTAGCGCGAGGCCCTCGCTCCATCATGCGCGGCTGATCCACCGACCTGAAGCTAAGAACCGGCCAAGGTAGGCGTACACCGTTGCCAGGGTTCCGCTCTAGCAGGCTACAAACTAGGCTATGCCGAAGTGGGTAGCTAAGTCCACAACCGGCGGGTCGGGGGGGGGGGGGTAGCAAGATACGTTATGCTGCGCACACTTTACTCCCGACCTGAGCTACTGGAGATAAAGTACGTTATGTCCGCTCAGCCTCTGGATGATGACAAACCCTACAACTCTATCTAAGAGTACAGAGTAAAAAGCAATGATTCCTAGCTAGCAAACAAAGTCCGACATCAATCACACTAACCTAGCATGATACTACGAGCTTAAGCAGGAATCACAAGCATGCTGGCAGAACAAACCTAGCATGGCACTAACATGTAAAATCAAGCAAACATGCTAGCAAGAAATCAATCAAAGCTGCTCTATTATTATCATGCTCATAACAATCGAGAAACAAGCAAGGCATAATCATGAAAATATCGCAGGCCCACACAACTCCGTGAAGAAATCCTTACCGGTCGTGAAGGCAACAACACACAATAAAAATAACTGCGATCGAACCCGAGCAACCTATATCGAGCCAAACAAACACACCAATAATCACACAATAGGCCTAAATAATAATAAAATAATTAGGGCTCAGCTCGGGAGCAACTCACGAGGCGCGGCTGTAACGGCCCAGTTTTCTATCCCGGTTCTCGAGGAGCTTGCCTTGATTCGATGGTTCGGTTTGGGCGTTAGAGCTGCTTTGGACCCTTAGGGGCATTTTGGTCTTTTGCTCCTAGGCGTGGATTTGTGGATTTTCAGGGGATTCGAGGCGCTCCCGCTTTGTTGAGGCTAGTTTGTTGTGGGTCATGAGTCCCGAGATGTTTGGGCTTTTCGTTTGGGAGTTCGGTTGTCATTTGGGTTTTGGGCAAAATGATGGTTGTTTGGGTGTTTCCTTCGGGATTCGAGCCGAGCCTTCAGTGTTGGTTTGGGAGGTTGATTTCAGTGAGTTTTGTTGTTTGGAAAGGTTGCTTCAGTCGGGTCTCGAAGGAGGAAGCTGAAATGAGATTTAAGGATTTTAAGGATTTTTGGAAAAATTGGAAAATGGATAAATTGGATTTATTTGGATAAGTTTGGATTTTAAATAAAGAGAAAAGAAAAGAAAAAAGGAAAAATCTCATTTTTCCCCATTTTCCCTTTCTCTCTCTCCACCCCAGAGCCCCCTTGGCCCTCTCTCCTGCCCGAGCGCCTCAAGAGCGCGCCCACCCACTAAGCCGTGAATGCACTCCAGTTTTTCATCCCGGTCTTCCGTATGCCCTAGGGGTAATTTGATAATTTGGTCGGGCCGTCAGGGCCGTTTGTGTCTTTTCCAGTTTACTAAAATTATTGGATGGATTTATGTAGGTTTTGGAAGGAAATTGTGCTGCGCACTGGGGTTTGAACCCGGGTCTCCTGGAAAGCTTGTGGGGATGTGTGCCAATTGAGCCATTAGGTGCTCTTGTTGCTCTTCCTGCATCATTTTATGGTTAGCCTTGGATTTTGGGAGTTTTGGTGCATTTGGTTAAATGAAATAGAAATTAGGTTTGTTCCATCTTCTTCTCCAAAGTGTGTGGCCGTCCAAGCTATTCTCTCCCTTGCCTTGCCGAGTTCTTCATCCTTGCAGCTCCCTTGGATCGATCATCATCATTCCGGGTAGGTATCGATCTTCCTCTTCTTCTTCTCATCCGTTTGGTGTGCTGTTTGGCCAAGTGAATAGAAGAGTGTTGTGTGTGTTTGTGTTGATTGCAGCCAGCCGAGAGAAGCCCCAGCCAGCAGCCATCGTCGCACGTCCAGCCGGCCAGCTCTCACGCCGGATCGCGCCAGCAGCAGCCCAGATCGCCCCTGCCGTCGCACCAGATCGCCCTTGCCGTCACATCCCCTGTCGCGCCCAGATCTCGCACAGCAACCGGCCCAGCCCCTGCTCGGCCATCGCCAGCCCGACGTCACGCCAGATCGCGCGCAGCAGCAGACGCCTGACGCCCGTGCGCCTTCGCCCGTGTCGCTTGCCGAGCCGCTCGCCCGCACGCCCAGACGTTCGCCCGCGCGCGCGTCCCTGCCGAGCAGCTCGCCGTGTCCGCATCGCACGCCAGCGCCCGTGCGCCCGTGCCGTGCCGCTCGCCTACCGAGTCCCGTCTGTCCGTGCGCACAACCGCGCCCCAGCGCCCATCCGCGCGCGCAGACGCGCCCAGCAGCCGTGCGCACACAAGAACTGGCGCCAACCACCGCCGTGCCAGGCCCGCCAAAGAACTCCAAGTTCGTGTCGCCGTGCCGCGTGAGTGCCCCGAGTTGATCTTGCTGTTCTATTGTTTTTTTAGACGTTTTAGATGTTGATTATTATTGGTTTGCTAGGTTCCCGCTCGCTAGCTCGGGATTGTTCCGCAGCTTAGGATTTGTGTGTAGAAGCCTCCCGACCAAGGTAAGGATTTCTTACCGGAGTTGTGTGGGCCCTGCGGTATATTTGTGATTGTTGTTTTGTATGCCTGTGTATGATTATTAGCATGTTTAGCCCTAGGTGCTCTGTTTCAATTCTGATCGGCATGAACTCTTGTATTGTTTCTCATGTTAGCCCATGCTAGGTTGTTCCATTCTGGCATGTTCGATATCTGTTCTTGCTTCGTAGTATCATGCTAGGTTCCTTGTATCTGTTGAGCACGTATTGGACTGCATTGAATGAATTGTTATTATTGCTATGGTTTAGAGTTCAGGTAGGTAGCATCATCCGGGCCGGATGCATAACGTAACTTGCATCCCCGACGGGGACGTACGAGATGGTACTCCGTCCCTGATCCCGTTAGGGTTTAGCTAACCCTAACGGCTGGCCCTGCAATCTTGGGTGAGGGTGGCAGACTGTTAAATGCCCCAACGGTCGGGATGATGACTTGGCATTGCCTCGTCCCCGGCAGTCGGCACGTCCTCAGCGTGTTCGGCCAGCCCTTGATTGCCACTGTTAGGGCAAGGACCGCTTCGGTGTAAGCCTACCACGACCGGTTCCTTAGCCTCAAAGTGCGGTGGTACAGGTGACATAGTTCACGTGTCCGTGTCTCACACCCCTATGTCGGTGACACCGATCCGGAGATTTAGTTAGGCATGGTGATCAACTCGGGCGCGCTTGCCACTAGACCCGGCACCCCGTAGTTTGCGGTAGCATGCGGTGCGCGCTTACGCTCATTACAGCGTCGGCCGAGAGCTCCTCGGGATCTTGAGCGGTGCACCTTTCGTGACGACGATGAGATGTGCCGAGGCCGGGACTTGTTTCCGTATAGGGGCGATAGTGTGTTGTGGTATTTTCGGACTAAGACCCTGAGTTGGCATCCGAGGTCCAAGTGTGGACTTAGCTATGTGCTTCGCTCTGTGTTTATATTCATAGCTTGCACACATTCTTCTAGATGATCATGTATATCGTATTGTACCCCGGTTGGGGATTCTTACTGAGTAATTCGTTACTCACCCTTATTTTGTGGTTTTCCACAGGTAACCAAGGCGCGAGACAGATGGTGAAGGAGGAGCCGTGATCATGGAATCCTCGCTGTCATCTCCGACGCTTTCTTATGTTATGACTCTTATCGTTATTTTTCCCCGAATGCATGTAGCGGGCACGAGCCCTAGGATGTTTTCTGAATGAATTGTGGATTCCAGCTTTGTTGAATTTGAGGATGTTTTAAATGTTTTTAATAAAATCTCTGATCAGAGTAAACTGTTGGAAATGTATTTGTCTGTGAAACAGGTGCTTGGAGACAGGGACGAGTTTGATGAGACTTTATCGCTCAATGAATCTTGAATGTTTTGTTTTTAATGGGAATCCGAAAATTTTATTTGCATTTTGTCTTTTACTTTGAATACATGCATTGGGGTAAAGGCCTATTTAGAGCCCCTTTTTGGGTCGGGTCTTTACAGTTGGTATCAGAGCTCAGAGTCATAGATTCTGTAGACTGACCTTTGTTGTAGGTCGTTTTTCCATGATCATCAGCACTCCGACAGTCATCAGGTACGCCTAAGTTTACCGCTTTAAAAGAAAAGGGTTAAGAATTTACAATACTTTTCATCTAGTTATGCCTTGTGTAGTGTTGTGTAGCGGAGACAAGCAGGTTCTGACTCGTTGTTGGTTTGGGCTTAGTGAGCCATCATGCCAACTTTCCCGCAGTGCGAGCAGTTTGTTTAGCAGCTTGTTGAGGTATCCAGATAGATTCGGATGCCCCAGGACGTCGCTCCGAGGGAGGCGAGCTTAGACTCCGCTGGCCATTTGTGGCCCGATTCTTTTTTCCCCTAGTGAGAGGGTGGAGGTGCTTCGTGCAGATCGCCAGTATGTTGATCGCACCCAGAGGAGCAGGACGTTTGGCATGACCGACCGAGGAGTTGGACCGATCGTGTTGATGTTGAGGCCGCGTCCAGGGTTGTTAGGCCCGCATGCCAGATTTGGCCCCGGCAGTTGAGTTGCCTAGAGGAGGGGGTAGAGGCTAGCAGCGCCTCAGTGAGTCTCCTTGAGCAGAGTGTGCTCCACCATGAGAGATTTGATGGCGTGTCTTTAGCTATTAGAGAGCGGAGACCAGTGCGCTTTGTAGCGCGTAGTGAGGAGTCCCGGCACGAGATAGCCCAAATTTATCGAGTTTGTTTCAAATTTTTTCCCCAGTAGCTCTTGTAGCCCCGCAGGTTCCCGGAGGGGCATGATCAAGTTTATTCGGATGAGTTTGTTGGCGTTGATGGAGATGCCCAGTTTGGCAAATGGATGCCCAGAGAGCTCGATGTTTTAGTAAGTCCTACTGCTAGTAGTAAAGTAGTTGGCCAGAGTTTGAGTTTAGCATCCGTGTGTGTGGATGCCCCGCTGCTCGAGGGCCGAGGTGTGCCGCCTGTCTTTATTTGGTTCATCGGATGGTGGTGGAAGTCCCTTGTGAGAGGTGGACTAGCGAGTCTCCACCACCGCGCCCGATTGTTTGGCAAGTTGCCGTGTTAGTGGCTTGAGGCGGATGAAGGGTCATCTTTGCCCCCTGCGAGCCTCTTTGTTGTTTAACAGCCCACTTCCCTCGATGTGGATTTGGTAGTAGTAGCACTTGAGGTGCATTGGTTGGTGTGCCACTTTGGCGCTAAGTCCAGTTCGAGCTTGAGTTTGGCTTGGGCATAGCGAGATGGTTTTATGCCGTTCGGAGTTCAGCGTACTCCTTTAGCCTTGGATCTGTTTATGGCGCTTGCACCCGCTTAGGTCGTGCGGAGGGCTAGTTCGGTGGTAGTCGATGGACTACAAGCGAAAGGATGCTCGAGAGGAGCGGGCCGGGAGCCTTTCCCAAAGTTATTGGAGGTTGAGTAAGTCAGCAGGTTTGTGGTTGGTAATTATTTGTGGGCGTGATTCTCGCGCTAGTGTTAAGGCCAAGAGATTTTCTTTGTGGTTGGTAGTGCGGTCAACTACCTTCGAGTGTCTTAATCTGAGGAGAGTTGAGCATTGTAGATGCGAGTTTGGTCCAGCAGAGGGACCCTAAGTTGGATGCTCATGAGATGAGCGGGATGCCTATGAGGCGAGTTGGATGCCATGAGGCGAGTTGAATGCTTTTGAGGCGAGATGAGCTGATGCCTTGCGAGAGGATTTGGATGCCTTATGGGTAAGCACCCTTGGTAGAGGCTTGGTATAAGTGAGTTCGGTTTGGCATGGTTATGCCTTGATAAAGCAAGGTTGCCTCAGCTTTGAGCATCGTGTGGAGTTGGAACTTTTGGTGTTCCTTCGGTTGGAGTTCAGTTGGAAACCCGAACAAGAGCGATAAGTAGCAAAGCCGCAGCAGTTTTTGTTCGCCTTGGCTAAGAGAGTTGTTTGGATCCTTTCCTTGGGTAGAAGCCTTGTTGAGAGGCTGATGTTTGAGTAGGAGGACGACGCATTCGGTAGCGTTTCGGGTCCTCTTGGTTTCCAAGGTATTGGAGTTGGCCTGCATGGTTGAGATGCTGGAGAGAGTTGTGCCTGTTCAGGCAGTTGGCTGTTAGCTCGTTTGTCGGCAGTGTGTGTCGAGGGTTGCCGAAGAACCCTAGGTTGTGGAGAGCCTCTCGAAGCCTCAGTCAGGCCCAGGTAGTGAGTTTCAGTTGGCAAGCTGGAGCCGTGTGGTTCGTAGCCTCGGTTGAGTTGCTAGCAGTCTTGGTAGGCTAGCAGGCCAGTGGTTGTTTGGAGTAGAGTCCGGATTGGTTCCGGTGTGGTGGCAAGTTGATGCTTGGTGTTGACCAAGGTGTGGATTGGAGTTGCTAGAGATTAGTTTTGCTCGTGGGGCGAGTGGTTTGTGCCCTGTTGGTTGTTTTCCTGTTTCCAGGATGTTGAGTTGCCCTTGTTGTTGCCCCGTGAGATTTAGATGTTGTTGCTTTAGTGGAGCAAGACAGTGAGCATTTGTGGAGCTCTTTGTCCTTCGGTTGTCTGCTTGTAAGAGCCGTTTCCTTCTGGGAGTTGTCAGATTCCTCCCGTAGCCATGAGTTAATGGTAGAGGTGTTGGCTTGAAGGAAAAGTTTGTTGGCTGCTTGGAAGCAGTTGTTTGTCCAGTTAAGCAGACTCTTGGATGGTGTTCTAGAGGCTGCAGTAAGGGTTGTTCTACCTCTTGTGAGTGTTTGGCTAAGATTGGGTTCTCTTGTTGTTTCGAGTGCTAGTTCGGTTCTAGCTGGAAGGCGTTGCCCTGAGGTCGTGTTCTTAGTCAGTAAGTTGTGGGAGTTGACCCCTCCCTCGGCAGTTGAGCAAGTGCTGTTTGTTTCGGATTGGAGATCCGATGGGTTGAGATATCCCTTGGGTGTTGCTTCCAAGAGAGTTGGTTGCTGTTGCCTTGGGTTTGAGCAAGTCAGCGAGCTTGTGTGAAGTCCGTTGCCCTTCAGAGTTTGCTTGCTGGGGAATTCGTTTCCTGTTATTGTAGGAGTCAGCTTAGCTCCAGAGTTGTGTTTTTGATCAGAGTAGCGCAGCGGTCAGCCCAGCGAGAGGGTCCCTGCTTTGTGTTGTTAGCAAGCAAGAGTTGTTTGTCCCCGCAAGGGCGGTGGCCTGCCAGTAAGAGTTGTTTCTGGCAAGTTGTTGGTTCTTTGGGGATTGAAGATTTCCCTTTCCTCTAGTCTCTGTGGTGGTTGAGTTGCTCCCTGGATGTCAGCCTCGAGAGTTAGCTTTGAGGTTGTCGTTATCCGTTTTCCTCGTGAGGTTTCGGGAGTGGAGCTTCTGGTTGGAAGTTGAGTTATTCTTAAGCTTAAAGGAGAAGTCCTTTGAGTAGTCAGTTGGATTTTAAGAGTTGAGGGTAGCTTGGAGGCGAGTGTCGCTCGTTATAAGTTTGGGTTGAGTTCTGCTGAGCAAGCCCTTCTCGGGCTTTGATCCTTGTTGTGCGCTCGCAGTTGGAGTAGCAGAGCCGTTTGAGTGGGTTGGCACAGAGGTGCCATGGCTTTGGTTGGTAAAGCCATTGAGCTGTTTTCCTCAAGGTGTTGTGCCGTAGAGAGCTGCGTGATGGTTTAGTCCTTGCAGCCCGAGTTTTCCTTGAGAGGAATTTTGGTGGTTTCCTTGCCTAGCAGTGTTTTCTTTGGCCAGTTGCTAGTAGATTTGCATGGAAAAGTTTGCTTTCGGCCGTTTGGTTTCTGGAATCTGGAAGGTTCAGTTGTTTGGCCAGTTTGTTGAAGGGCTAAGTTTGTTTGTTGTCAGCTGTGAGCTTCCAGAGGAGTTTAGCCAGAGCGTGGTGTAAAGTTTCAGAGCTTTTGGCCAGTCCTCGAGTTTGCTGTGAGTAGCACCGTTTTAGAGTTGGTGCGAGTTGAGGACGTGGTTTGCCGTCTGTTCCCTTGTAGTTCAGTGTATGCCCAGTCTGGATGGCATTGTGGCCTTGAGTTTTGAGAACCCAAGAGAGTTTTGGTTCTCGAAGAGGGCTTGTGTGTTGGATTTCGCAGGCAGTTGGGACCAGTATCTGTACTTGATGGAGTTTGCCTATAACAACGATTATCGATCGGCGATTCGAGATGGCTCCATTCGAGGCTTTGTATGGTAAGCGTTGTCGGTCCCCTGTGTTCTCGGGAAGAGGTTGGTGATAGACGAGTTTTGGGTCCCGAAAGTTACTGCGCTTGACCAATGGTGCGGTCAGCGTAAGATTAGAGCTCGTATGTTGACACTCGGAAGCGAGCAGAAGAGTTACGCCGATGTTCGGCGTCGGGATTTGGAGTTTGAGGTTGGTCAGCATGTGTTCCTTAAAGTTGCTCCGATGCGAGGTGTTTTGAGGTTTGGTAAGCGTGGGAAGTTGAGTCCCCGTTTTGTTGGTCCATTTGAGATCCTAGAGAGGATTGGCGAGTTGCTTACCTGCTAGCCCTACCTCCGTCACTATCAGTGGTGCATAGTGTTTTTCATGTATCGATGTTGAGGCAAGATGTGCCGGACCCGTCGCACATTGTGGACTTTGAGCCTTTGCGGTGAATGAGGATTTGAGCTTCGAGGAGAAGCCGGTGAGGATCCTTGCCTTTGAGACCAAGACGTTGCGTAATCGCGAGATTCGTTTGGTAAAGGTTCATGGAAGAGTCGTGGTTCGAGGAAGCCACTTGGGAGGGGGAAGACGAGATGAGATTGCATTACCCCGAGTCAAGTTTGAGTCTTAAGGACTTTCGAGGACGAAAGTCATAAAAGGAGGGAATATTGTAACGACCAGTGTTTTTCATCCCGGTCTTCCGTATGCCCTAGGGGTAATTTGATAATTTGGTCGGGCCAGTCGGGCCGTTTGTATCTTTTTCCAGCACTAAAATTATTGGATGGATTTATGTAGGTTTTGGAAGGAAATTGTGCCGCACTGGGTTTGAACCCGGGTCTCTGGAAAGCTTGTGGGGATGTGTGCCAATTGAGCCATTAGGTGCTCTTGTTGCTCTTCCCGCATCATTTTATGGTTAGCCTTGGATTTTGGGAGTTTTGGTGCATTTGGTTAAATGAAATAGAAATTAGGTTTGTTCCATCTTCTTCTCCAAAGTGTGTGGCCGTCCAAGCTATTCTCTCCCTTGCCTTGCCGAGTTCTTCATCCTTGCGCAGCTCCCTTGGATCGATCATCATCATTCCGGGTAGGTATCGATCTTCCTCTTCTTCTTCTCATCCGTTTGGTGTCTTTGTTTGGCCAAGTGAATAGAAGAGTGTTGTGTGTGTTTGTGTTGATTGCAACCACCGAGAGAAGCCCCACCAGCAGACCATCGTCGCGACGCCCACGTAGGCCAGCTCTCACGCCGGATCGCGCCCAGCAGCAGCCTCGACGCGCCCCCTGGCCGCGCACGATCGCCCTTGCCGTCACATCCTGTCCGCGCCTAGATCTCGCCACGACAACCGGCCCGGCCCACCGCTCGCCATCGCCACCCGGACGTCACGCCAGGTCGCGCAGCAGCGAGAGACGCTGACGCCGTGCGTGCGCGCCGCGTGTCGCTTGCCGAGCCGCTCGCCCGCGACGCCCACGTTCGCCGCGCGCGCAAGTCCTCCCTGCCGAGCGGCTCGTCGTGTCCGCATCGCACGCCAGCGCCCGTGCGCGCTCGTGCCGTGCCGCTTCGCCTACCGAGTCCGTCTGTCCGTCGCGCACAACCGCGCCCAGCGCCATCCGTCTTGCGCGCAGACGCGCCGCGCCAATGCCGTGCAAGCAGCGCAACAGCGCCACACCGGCCAGTGCCCGGCCTGCCAAAGAACTCCAAGTTCGTGTCGCCGTGCCGCGTGAGTGCCCCGAGTTGATCTTGCCGTTTCTATTGTTTTTTTAGACGTTTTAGATGTTGATTATTATTGGTTTGCTAGGTTCCCGCCGCTAGCTCGGGATTGTTCCGCACTTAGGATTTGTGTGTAGAAGCCTCCCACCAAGGTAAGGATTTCTTACCGGGAGTTGTGTGGGCCTCTGCGGTATATTTGTGATTGTTGTTTTGTATGCCCATGTATGATTATTAGCATGTTTAGCCCTAGGTGCTCTGTTACAATTCTGGATGGCATGAACTCTTGTATTGTTTCTCATGTTAGCCCATGCTAGGTTGTTCCATTCTCGCATGTTCGATATCTGTTCTTGCTTCGTAGTATCATGCTAGGTTCCTTGTATCTGCTGAGCACGTATTGGACCGCATTGAATGAATTGTTATTATTGCTATGGTTTAGAGTTCGGTAGGTAGCATCATCCGGGCCGATGCATAACGTAACTTGCATCCCCGCGAGGGACGTGCGAGATGGTACTCGTCCCGATCCCGTTAGGGTTTAGCTAACCCTAACGGTGGCCTACAATCTTGGGTGAGGGTGGCGGTCGTTAAATGCCCCAACGGTCGGGATGATGACTTGGCATTGCCTCGCGTCCCGGCGATCGGCACGTCCTCGGCGTGTTCGGCCGTAGCCCTTGATTGCCACTGTTAGGGCAAGGACCGCTTCTGGTGTAAGCCTACCACGACCGGTTCCTTAGCCTCAAAGTGCGGTGGTACAGTGACATAGTTCACGTGTCCGTGTCTCACACCCCTATGTCGCTGACACCGATCCGAGAGATTTAGTTAGGCATGGTGGTCAACACGGGCGGCTTGCCACTAGACCCGGCACCCCGAGTTTGCGCGTAGCATGCGGTGCGCGCTTACGCTCATTACAGCGTCGGCCGGAGAGCTCCTCGGGATCTTGAGCGAGTGCACCTTTCGTATCGACGATGAAGCGACAGCCGAGGCCGGGACTTGTTTCCGTATAGGGCGTATAGTGTGTTGTGGTATTTTCGGACTAAGACCACGAGTTGGCATCCGAGGTCCAAGTGTGGACTTAGCTATGTGCTTCGCTCTGTGTTTATATTCATAGCTTGCACACATTCTTCTAGATGATCATGTATATCGTATTGTACCCCGGTTGAGATTCTTACTTGAGTAATTCGTTACTCACCCTTATTTTGTGGTTTTCCACGAGTAACCAAGGCGCGAGACAGGATGGTGAAGGAGGAGGAGTCTGTGATCATGGAATCCTGCTTGTCATCTCGACGTTTCTTATGTTATGACTCTTATCGTTATTTTTCCCCGAATGCATGTAGCGGACACGAGCCCTAGGATGTTTTCTCAATGAATTGTGGATTCCACTTTGTTGAATTTGAGGATGTTTTAAATGTTTTTAATAAAATCTCTACGATCGAGTAAATCTGTTGGAAATGTATTTGTCTGTGAAACAGTGCTTGGAGACAGGGGACGTGTTTGATGAGACTTTATCGTTCAATGAATCTTGAATGTTTTGTTTTTAATGGGAATCCGAAAATTTTATTTGCATTTTGTCTTTTACTTTGAATACATGCATTGGGGTAAAGGCCTATTTAGAGCCCCTTTTTGGGTCGGGTCTTTACACCCACGCCCGAGCCACCCGAGCCCGGCCCTGCGATCGCGTGCAGCGTCGCCCAGTCCGCCCACCGCTTCGCCTTGCCGCGTCGCCTGGTCCCGCATCGCCAGATCTGCCTCGCCCGAGCCATCCGAGCCAGCTCGCCCGGTCCGAAGTCGCCACGGCCACGAGTCCGTGGCGCCAGCAGCTCGCCGTCCCTCGCATGATGCCGTGCGATTCAGCGCCCGAGCCCGTCGCGTCGCGTCGCGTCGCCTCGCGCCGTCCCCTCGCTTGCCCGAGCTCGCGCCCGCGCCGCCCGTCATCTTGCCGAAGCGCGCCAAGCGCTCGCCTCGTCGGCTCGCCCCGCGCGTAGCTCTGCAGACCAGCGCCCGTGCCCTGCGCCCTGCGCCCAGCGCGCCCGGCCTGCGCCCGAGCGCTGCCTGCGCCCGGCTGCCACTGTTGTGTCTTTGGTTGGCCCGAGCCTTGTGGCTTCTCGGATGGTATTTCCCGAGTCTTTTCTTCGTTGGGCCCGGATTTTTGGTGCTTTGGTTATGGATTTATTGGGTGTTTATGTATTTGATTTGGGTGCTTTGTTTAATGTTCAAATGCCGTTCGGGATCGTCTAGAGGCTCGAGGATTCGCTCGTAGATTTATTATAATTATTGTTTTCTCGCTTGTCCCATGTAAGGATTTCTTACCGTGGTTGTGTGGACCACGCGATATATCTCGATATGCCTTGCTTGTTTGCTTGATTGTTATGAGCATGTTAGAGATAGAGCGATTGATTGAATTCTTGCTAGCATGTTTGCTCGATTTTACATGTTAGTGCCATGCTAGGTTTGTTCGCGGCATGCTTCCGATTCTGCTTAAGTTGTAGTATCATGCTAGGTAATGTGATTTATGTCAGTCATTGCTTGCTAGCTGGGAATCATTGATTTTTGCTCTATACTCTTAGATAGAGTTGTAGGGTTTGTCATCATCCGGGTGAGCGGACAAAACGTACTTTGTCCCTAGTAGCTCAGTCGGGAGTAAAGTGTGCGTAACATAACGTATCTTGCTACTACCCCCGACCGCCGGGTTGTGGACTTAGCTACCCACTCCGGCCAAAGCCTAGTTTGTAGCTCGCTAGAGCGGAACCCCCCAGCGGTGTAAGCCTACCTTGGCGGTTCTTAGCTTCGTGTCGGTGGATCAGCCGCACTGATGATGCGCCGAGGGCCTCGTGCTCGTGTGATCGGTGACACCGCTTCAAGTCATAGGCATGCGTGCTGCCCGCGTAGTTTGCCCTTAGGCCCCCTCATTTACGCCGGTTTTTGAGAGCATGCGGTGTGCGCGCAAGCACACGCGTTGAGTTCTTGGTTCGGAGAGCTCCCAAGGCTAATGTTCGTGAGTACACCATTCCTTCCAATTTAGAGCCGGACTTGGGTACTCTCCCGATAGTCCGTATGTATAGCGAGGGTAAGAGGCCCTTGAGGACACCCATTGGGATTGGCTTTTGAGCTAATCAATTGGTCGAGGGAGAAAGACCCTCGAGGGTGTCGGACATCATGGTATCGGTTTTTGAGCTGATCAATTGGCCGAGGGAGAAAGACCCTCGGAGATGTCCCGGGATTGGTTAGAAGAACCAATCATTAGGCCGGAAGTAGGAGACTTCCGATGATTCCGGAAGAAGGAGACTTCCGATGATTCCAGATCTTTTCTTATGAGCTCGTTGAGCTATAATTTGTGTTGATGGCTGTTTGCTTGCATGTTGAGGTGCTAGATGACGGATGTATCGTATTGTACCCCGGTTGGGGATTCTTACTGAGTATCTTTATACTCACCCTTATTTATCTTTCGGTAACTTGGGACAACACCGGGATGGCTAGCGGAGGGAGCTGATTGATCATGGGGAACCGCCGGCACTCTGTCTTTTATTATTGCATTGTTTATTCAGCATGTAGATGGACATGAGTCCTAGGGGAACATTGTTTAAAACGTTGCTTAAATTGTATTGTATATTTTGATAAATACTGGCCAGGATGTTTTACTTTGTTGGATGGTTTAAATGAAAACTGTGGTTTATGTTTTAAGGGTTCCCCCTTCTCATATGTTTTGAATGGTTTTTAAATATGAGCACTAAACCGCTTGTTATCATATTTAACTTGCATGCTGAGTGAGAACCCCAGTTTAGGACCATGTTTGGGTCGGGTTCGTCACAGCGGCTGACACGCGAACGAGCCGGCTCCACGGGCTAGGCAGCAGCTGGGGCTGGCTGGGCGCGCTGGGGCGCAGGGGGGCTCGCTGGGGCGCGCTGGCACGGGCGTTGGGCTGCGCGCGAACAGGCACTAGGGCGACACAGGGCGCGCGGGCGCGGGCGCTTGCTCGGCTGAGCGACGGAGCACGGCGCGGCTCGGCACAGGGGACGGCGCGCGGCGCGAGCGACACGACGCGGGAGCGCGCGATCTAGAGCTGGAACGCCGACAACACGGGCGACGCGACGCGGCACTGTGCGCGGCTCGGCACAGTGCGTAGCTGGGCGACACGAACCAAGGAAGGGCGAGCTCGGGCTGGCGACGCGACGGCCTAAACGAGGGCGCGCGACACTGGCGAGGGAACTGTGCGGGCGAGCTCAGGCGACACGACGCCTTCCGGGCCGGCGAGGCCGGGCGGCTCGGGCCGAGGCGACTGGTCGGGCGGCGGCTTCGGGCCGAGGCGACTGAGTGGGCGAGGCGGGGGCGCAGGGTTGGGCTAGCTCGGGCTAGGCTTGGGCGAGCCAAGGGGCTGCTCGGGCTAGGGTGGGGGGTGCTCGGGGAGAGAGAGAGAGAAAAGAGAAAAAAAAATAAAAAGAAAAGAAAATGAATTTGGAAAAGAAAAGGAAAATGGGAAATAAAAAGGAAAAAGGGATTTTATCCATTTAATCCAACCTTATCCACTTAAAACCTCAAAATCCCATTTCCCGGCTTCCTCCTTCGAGACCCGACCGAAGCAACCTTTTCCAAACAAATAAAACTCACTTAAATCCAACTCCCAAAGCAACACTAAGGGCTCGGGCTCGAATCCCAAAGGAAACACCCAACAACCAACACTTTGCCAAAGCCCAAACCACAACCGAGCATCCAACCGACTAGCCCAAACACCTCGGGACTCGCAGCCACCAACAAACAATCCTCGACAAAGGCAGGAGCTACCTCGAAACCCTGAAAACCACAAATCCTGCCCGAAGAGCCAAAAGACCAAAATACCCCCAAGGGTCCAAACGGCTCTAAAACCCAACCAAACAACCGAATCTTGACCCGAAGGCACCTCGAAAACTGGAATAGGAAACTGGGCTATTACATACACTGATCCCTAAAATGTCCTCAAGGGCCTCCTTGCCCTTGCACTAATCTGGACTTACAGGAGAGTACCCGAAGTCAGGCTCTAACGGAAAGAATGGTGTACTCACGACATTAGCCCGGGAGCTCTCTCCGAACAACTAACGCGGCGTGTCTTGCGCGCACATCGCATGCTCTGCACCGGCGTAAATGCGGGGCCTAAGGGGCAAACTACGCGGGCGGTGCACGCATGCCTATGACTCGAAGCGGTGTCACTGATCACAGTAGCGCGAGGCCCTCGACGCTCATATGTGCAGCCTGATCCACCGACCTGAAGCTAAGAACCGGCCAAGGTAGGCTTACACCGTTGGCAGGGTTCCGCTCTAGCAGGCTACAAACTTGGCTATTGCCGAAGTGGGTAGCTAAGTCCACAACTGGCGAATCGGGGGGGGGGGTAGCAAGATACGTTATGCTGCGCACACTTTACTCCCGACCTGAGCTAAATCCACCTTGGCGACCGGGGGGGAAGCAAGATACGTTATGCTGCGCAGACTTTACTCCCGATCAGTGGGGACAAAGTACGTTATGTCCGCTTAGCCTCTGGATGATGACAAACCCTACAACTCTATCTAAGAGTACAGAGAAAAATCAATGATTCCTGGCTAGCAAGAAATGACCGAGATAAATCACATTACCTAGCATGATACTACAACTTAAGAAGGAATCATAAGCATACTGGCAGAACAAACCTAGCATGGCACTAACATGTAAAATCAGACAAACATGCTAGCAAGAGGTCAATCAAAGCTGCCCTAACAATATCATGTTCATAACAGCAAACAAGCATACAAGGCATATAATAATAATCACAAATCAACGAACGACCCTCGAGCCTCTAATCGATCCCGAACAGCCTGAACATCAAACAAAGCACCCAATTCAAATACATAAAACAATCCAATAAATACAATAACCAGAAGCCAAAAAATCCGGGCCCAACGAAGAAAAGACTTGGGAAATACCATCCGAGAAGCCACAAGGCTCGGGCCAAGCCAACACACAACAAGCAGTGTCGCTTAGCAGGGTCAAAATTGGGCTGGGCGCAGATTTCGCGCGCAGCGCAGGGGCGCTGGGGCAAAGCGCGCGCTGCGGCGAGGGAGAGCAGTGGCCGAAAGTCGCGCATGGCGGGGCTCGGCATAGGGGACGGCGCGCATGGCGCGAGCTCTCAGCGCGCAGGGCCGCGCGCACGCGGGCGACAAGCTCTGAGGCGCTGGGCGCGAGCGACACGAGCTATAGAACACTCGGGCTGGCACGGCACGACACGGGGCTGGGCGACGAGGACCAGGGCGAGCTGGCTCGGAGACGGTCTGGGCGACGTTGGGGCTAGGGCGATCGGCACAGGGCAGGGGCGAGCAAGGCTGGGCTCGGCGCGACCTGGCGAGCTAGGCGCTGGGGTTGGGCGACCAAGGGCGAGCTCGGGCGGCCAGGGGGCTCGGGTTGGGCAGCCAAGGTGGGCGAGCTGGGCTGTTTCGGGCAGGGAGGTGAGGGGTCAAGGGGGGGCTCGGGTTGGAGGAGAGAGAAAGGGAAAAATGGGGGAAAAATGGGATTTTCTTTTTTTTTCTTTTCTTTTTCTCTTTTATTAATTTTCCAACCTTTTCCAAATAAATCCAATTTTCCAATTTTCCAAAAATCCTTAAAATCCTTAAATCTCATTTCCCCGCTTCCTCCTTCGAGACCCGACTGAAGCAACCTTTTCCAATCAATAAATCTCACTTAAATCAACCTCCCAAATCAACACTGAGGGCCCGGCTTGAATCCCAAAGGAAACACCCAAACAACCATCACTATGCCCAAAACCCAAATCACAATCGAACTCCCAAACGAAAATCCTAAACATCTCGGGACTCGCAGCCCACAACAAACAAGCCTCAACAAAGCGCGGAGCGCCTCAAGCCACGAAAATCCACAAATCCTGCCCAGGGAGCAAAAAGACCAAAATACCCCTAAGGGTCAAAACAGCTCTAACGGCCCAACCGAACCACTGAATCTGAACCGAAAGCTCCTCGAGAACTGGGATAAAAAACTGGGCCGTTACAATACTCCCTCCTTATAAGACTTTCGTCCTCGAAAGTCCTAAGACGAAACGGCTCTAGGAATACTCCACTGATTCCTAGCCAACTGAACTTCTCGGCTAAGACAACACTAGCCCATCTTCGAGAACCAAACCCTCTTGGGTTCTCAAAGGCTCAAAGCCACAAAGCTATCCAGTCTACCACAGACTATCTCAACAAAGACTGAGCATGCAAAAAGCACTACTGCCAAAGACGGGGCAAGGCTAACCGAAAGGCCACTGCTCCGATCCGCTCAAGGATCTCAGAAAGCCTTACAAACCAGGGGCTCAATCAAAACCCTGCTAATCCAACACTGAACACCTCTCTACGGTGTTACTCTCAGCAAAATCGCAGCATGGCACAAGCTCCAAAACTCAACGCCACGCACTGGCGTAACTTTTCTAAATGCCCACAAACAATTATCAAACAAATCAACTCTACACCATGTTTGGCCAAACAATTTGAACCTCTCGAGTTCGAGAACTAAACAGACCTACTCTTGCTTCACAAGAGACCAAATGAACACAAGCTTGCCTAAAGCCTTAACGAAAAACAATCGAACCACTAACTGGCGATTGATCCAAAAGGAAAACTTCTCCCAACAAGCACAAGCTGAAACTTCAGCTACGGCCAACCCTAAATGGCCAAAACTAGGCACAGGCTCCACTCGGCCAAGCCAACACACTCGAGCCTCTCAACGGCCGAAAGAAAACTTTTCCATGCAAATCTACTAGCAACTGGCCAAAGAGATCATTGCCAGGCAAGGAAGCAACCAACGTTCCTCTCATGGAAAATCTCGGGCTGTGTAACGACCCGACCCGAAACGGTTCTAAAATAGGCCGTTACCTCAATGCATGCATTACAAATCTACAGAAAATTTGCAAGAAGGTGTTCGGATTCTAAGTAAAAACTAAAACATAAAACATCCATTTAAAATCAAGCATCAATTCCTGGAACCTGTCCCTGTTTCCAAGCACCTGTTCCAAGTCAAATACATTTACAAAACTTACTCTGATCAGAGATTCATTTAAAACATACAAACTTTACAACAATGCTAGAATCCGGAAATACATTCAGAAAACACCCTAGGGCTCCGTGCCCAACTACATGCATTCAGAGAACATTTAAATCATAACATAAACATAAGACTCAGAGTTGAACAACGGGTTTCCATGATCACAGCTCCTCCTCCAGCCATCCTGTCTCACACCATGGCTACCTGTGGAAAAACCACATAATAAGGGTGAGTAACGAATTACTCAGTAAGAATCCCCAACCGGGGTACAATACGATATAATCAGTCATCTAGTACGAAAGCATGCAAGCAAACAGCTACCAACAAAGATCATAGCTCAACGAGCTCATAAAACAAGATCTGGAGCCATCAGAAGTTTCTTTCTTCCGGCCTAACTGGGATTGGATACACTGACCAATCCTGGACATCACCGAGGTATCTGTCACTCGGGGGGAATACACTGATCCCTAGAATGTCCTCAAGGGCCTCCTTGCCCTTGCCACTAATCTGGAATTACGGGAGAGTACCCGAAGTCAGGCTCTAACGGAAAGAATGGTGTACTCACGACATTAGCCCGGGGGAGCTCTCCGAACCGGCAACTAATGCGTGTGCGCACACCGCATGCTCTTTGCAACCAGCATAAATGCGGGGAACTAAGGGCAAACTACGCGGGCCAGGTGCACATGCCTATGACTCAGAAGCGGTGTCACTTATCACAGTAGCGCGAGGCCCTCGGCGCTCATCTGTGCAGCCTGATCCACCGACCTGAAGCTATGAACCGGCCAAGGCAGGCTTACACCGTTGGCAGGGTTCCGCTCTAGCAGGCTACAAACTAGGCATAAGCCAATGAGGTAGCTAAGTTTCATTGGCTGCCGGGAGGGGGGAGAAAAAGCAAGGTATGTTATGCTTTGCTCAATATCCGACCACTAGGGACAAAGTACGTTATGTCCGCTCTCAACTTCTGAAGCAATGCTTCGCTTTACTCCCGACCGGTGGGGACAAGATACGTTATGTCCGCTCTCAGCCTCTGGATGATGACAAACCCTACAACTCTATCTAAGAGTACAGAGTAAAAAGCAATGATTCCTGGCTAGCAAACAATGACCGACATCAATCACATTTACCTAGCATGATACTACGAGCTTAAGCAGAATCATAAGCATGTCGGGCGAAACAAACCTAGCATGGCACTAACATGTAAAATCAAGCAAACATGCTAGCGTAAATCAATCAAAGCTGATTTATTACTATCATGCTCATAACAATCAAAGAAACAAGCAAGGCATAATCATGAAAATATCGCAGGCCCACACAACTCCGGTAAGAAATCCTTACAGGCTCAAGGCAACAACACACAATAAAAATAATCGCGATCGAACCCGAGCAACCTATATCGAGCCAAACAAACACATCAATAATCACACAATAAGCCTAAATAATAATAAAATAAATGGGGCTCGGCTCGGGCAACTCACGAGGCGCGGCCGACACGCTGAACGAGCCAACAGACAGCGAGGCAACCAAAGGGGTTAGTCGGGCGCGCTGGGCCGCAGGGCTCGGCTGGGCACGCTTAGCACGAAGCGCTGCTCGGCTACTGGTCACTGCACATGACAGCGCGGCGCGGCGCGCTTGCTCGGTGGTCATTGGCGCGCGCGCGCAAGCTACAGGGTGAGGGCGCGCGACTCGAGCTGGGATCGGCACAGGGCGACGCGGCTCGAGGTTGGGCAACTTGAGCTCCGACGGACACGAGCTGGGCGAGCTCGGGCTGGCGACGCGATGGCCTGGGCGAGCTCGGGCGACACGAGCAGGGGGAGGGCGACGCGACGCCAGTCAAGGCGAGCTCGGGCGGACTGGGCTAGGTCGGGGAGAGAGAGAGAGAGAGAGAGAGAGAGAGAGAGAGAGAGAGAGAGAGAGAGAGAGAGAGAGAGAGAGAGAGAGAGAGAGAGAGAGAGAGAGAGAGAGAGAGAGAGAGAGAGAGAGAGAGAGAGAGAGAGAGAGAGAGAGAGAGAGAGAGAGAGAGAGAGAGAGAGAGAGAGAGAGAGAGAGAGAGAGAGAGAGAGAGAGAGAGAAAGAGAGAGAGAGAGAAAAGAGAAAAAAATAAAAAGAAAAGGAATTTGGAAAAGAAAAGGAAAATGGAAAATAAAAAGGAAAATAGGGATTTATCCATTTAATCCATCCTTATCCACTTAAAACCTTAAAATCCCATTTCCCGGCTTCCTCCTTCGAGACCCGACCGAAGCAATCTTTTGCAATAAATCAAACTCACTTAAATCCAACTCCCAAAGCAACACTAAGGGCCCGGGCTCGAATCCCAAAAGAAACACCCAACAACCAATACTTTGCCAAAGCCCAAACCACAACCGAGCATCCAACCGACTAACCCAAACACCACGGGACTCGCGGCCAACAACAAACAAGCCTCGACAAAGGCAGGAGCTACCTCGAAGCCCTGAAAACCACAAATCCTGCCCGGGGAGCCAAAAGACCAAAATACCCCCAAGGGTCCAAACGGCTCTAAAACCCAACCAAACAACCGAATCTTGACCCGAAGGCACCTCGAAAATTGGAATAGGAAACTGGGCTGTTACAGGCTGCAAGGACCAAACTATCACGCAGCCACTAGCAACACAACACCTTGAGGATAGCAACTCAAGGGTTAACCAACCAATGCCATGGCACCTATGTGCCAACTCACTCCACTGTGGCTCCGCTAAACGTCAACTGCGAAAGCACCACAACAAGAAGCAAAGCCCGAGAAAGGCTTGCTCAGCAGAACTCAACTCAAGCTCATCGCGAGCAAAGCTCGCCTCCAAGCTACCACTCAACTCTTAAGTCCAACAGGCTACTCAAAAGACTTCCTCCTTTTTATCCAAGACCTAACTCATCTTGCGACTAGAAACTCCACACTCGAAACATCGCAAGGAATACTAACTGACGAGGCTATCTCCAAAGATAACACTCGAGGCTGGCATCCATGGTGCAACTCAACCACCATAGAAACTAGGGGTTCCTCAAACCCCAAAGAACCAACAACTTTCCAGCAAAAGCTCAACTCTAAAACTGGCTGGCCTGCGCTCTTGCGGGGACAAACAACTTTCGCTTGCTAACAACACAATGCAGGGACCCTCTCGCTGGGCTAACCACTGCGCTACTCTAATCAACTACACAACTCAGGAGCTACGCTGACTCCTCAACGGGAACGATTTCCCAGCAAGCAAACTCTGAAGGGCAGCGAACTTCACACATGCTCGCTGACTAGCTCAAACCCAAGGGCAACAACAACCAACTCTCTTGGAAGCAACACCCAAGGGAAACCTCAACTGATTGGACCACCAATCCAGAACTAGCAGAACTTACTCAACTGCCGAGGGAGGGGTCAGCTCCCAAAACCTCCTGACTAAAAACAAGTCCTCAGGGCAACGCCCTCTTGCTCGAACCGAGCTAGCTCTTGAAACATCAAGAGAACCAAATCTTGGTCAACACCAAGCACCAACTAGCCACCACACCGGAACCAATCCGGACTCTACTCCAAACAAGCACTAGCTTGCTAGACTACCAAGTCTGCAAGCAACTCACCCAAGGAACACTGCATGGGTCTGACTGAGCTCTGGAGAGGCTCTCCACAACCTAGGGATCCTCCGATCACCCTCCGACACACACGGTCGTCAAACGATCTAAAAGACAACCGGCTACACGGGCACAACCCTCTCCAGCATCTCAACCACGCTGGCCAACTTCAACTTGAAAACCAAGAGGACCGGAGACGCTACAGAATGCGTCATCCTCCTACTCAAACATCAGCCACGACATACCTTCTGCCCAAGGTAAGGATCCGAACAGCGCTCTTAGCCATAACGATCAGAAACTGCACGACTTTGCTACCACCGCTCTTGTTCAGTTCCAACTGAACTCTAACCAGGCTAAGGCCAACAAGCAAAACTTGCTTAAACAACAACCCGGCTACGAGCACGGCATCCTTACAACCAAAGCTAGGGCACTTTCCAAGAACTAAAGCCTTGACAACCAAAGACTGAGCATTGGGTCTTCAACACAAACCTCTCGTGGTTTCCAAACATAAACCACGGAACGAGCTACACAATAGTACACCGGGGTGTACAGCTCCAACTTGAACCAATGCCAACAAGGGCTCTCACACAAGGCAACTTTTGCCTCCAAACAGAGCCACTACTAACCAGGGAGCAACAAGAGTCCAAACCCACTCGGGGTCGACTCACCACGAAAGCCACATTGGCCAACTCACTCTACAAGAGCGAATCCATACCAAGCAATCATACCTCAAGCCAATGTGCCTACTAAACGCTCCGAACAACCATCCAACTCATGACTCTAACACTGGATCAATCACGCATCCTCGATGCCAACACTACCCATACTAGGGTAACTCAAAGGGTAGCCGAATCATGCTACCATCAAACTGGCTCACAAGCTCATAACACAGGCGCGAGAACTCGAACGCGCTAGCTCTTAACATCCTACAACATCCTTTGTACCCAACTCTCGGTGACACTGGAAAGCTCCTACTTTCCCTCGAAAACCTCATACTTGTAGTCCTCTGACTACCACCGAGCTAGATCTCTTATGCAACCCAAACAGGTACAACCTCAGGAAATGGGTACAAGACTAGCGGGGATGCTGAGCTCTGGGCGGCTATGGAACCACCTGCACAACAGGGCCAACTGGCCTCAATCTAGGCCTCCTCTCAAAGCCTGGTGCCAACAGGCACAACATCCTTTACAACACAAATCAGCCTTAAACGAGCTTTATGCCCCTCTGAGGAAAGGTCACACTCCAAGTGACGGGGCAATGGCACTCAACACAAGAGTCCAAACACTCGAGCAGCCTAATCTCTGGCATCTCACCTAACAGACATGCCAAGGCCTACTCCTGCATCCCACTCGATGCTCAACAAAAGCTCAGGCTAACTCCTGCATCCCACTCGATGCTCGACAGAAGCTCAGGACAACTCTTGCATCCCGCTCGATGCTCAACAGAAGCTCAGGCCAACACCTCGGGTGGCAACAACTTGTTCCACACTAGGAACATCCAAATAAAAAGAGTGCTCCACTCTACTAGCCCGCTGAAATCCACAAATGGATAAAACCCTGGCAAGCAAACTCCACACAACACCCTGGCTACGAGGGCACTTAAAAGAACTTCATTGTCAAAATGACAAAGAGCTTGCAAGGGGGCAAAGATGTCTCTACATCTGCCTCATGCCACAAACACGGCAACTTGCCAATCAATCGGGCGACTGGTAGAGACTCTGCTAGTCCACCTCTCTCAAGGGACTACCACCACCAACTGATGTACCAAATAAAGACAGAACGCAGCACACCTCGGCCTCTGAACAACGTGGCATCCCAACACACTGATGCTAAACTCAAACCTCGCCAATCGCTTACTACTAGCGCGAGGGGACTTTCTAAACATCGAGCTCTACAAGCATCCACTTGCCAAACTGGGCGGCTCCATCAACGCCAACAAACTCGTCTGCATAAACCTGCTGATCATGCCCTCCCGAGAACCTCGGGGCTACAAGAGCTACTGGGGAAATGCTGAAACAAACTCATACCCGGGCTATCTGTGCGGGACTCCTCATCTGCGCTACTAAAAGCGCGCTGGGTCTCGCTCTCGATAGCTAAAGACTCGCCATCAAATCTCTCATGGCCGGAGCACACTCGCTCAAGGAGTCTCACTGAGGCGTGCTAACCTCTACCCCCTCCACTTGGCAACTCAATCGCCAGGCCAACTCGCCAATGGGTCTAAACGACCACGGGGCGCGCCTCAACATCAACACAATCGGTCCAACTCCTCGGTCGGACATGCCAAGCGTCCCCGCTCCTCGAGTCGCGATCAACACACCGGCGATTCGCACAAAGCACCTCCACCCTCTCACTAGGGGAAAGCAACAATCGGGCCACAAATGGCCTCACGGGATTCTAAGCTCGCCTCCCTGCGGTGCGATCGACACACTGGCAATCTGCACAAAGCATAAAAGCTGGCCCACACTAGGGCTCTCACTGCTCATCAAACTGCTCGCACTGCGGAAAGTTGGCATGATGGCGCTCAAAGCCCAAACCAACAACGAGTCGAACTCGCTTCGTCTCGCCTCCACAACTCTACACAAGGCATAAAAGAGAGATGAAAAGTATTATAAATTCTTACCCTTAGCTTAATTGAACTCGCATAAACAAACTGGCGTGGAGTGGAGTCTTGATGATCATGGGAACAACAACCTACAAAGCGAGTTAGTCTAGTCTGAATCTATGACTCGTGCTCGATACCAACTGTGACGAACCCGACCCAAAACATGGCCCTAAACCGGGGCTCACACTCAGCATGCAAGTTAAATATGATAACAAGCGGTTTAGTGCTCATATTTAAAAACCATTCAAAACATATGAGAAGGGGGAACCCTTAAAACATAAACAACAGTTTTCATTTAAACAATCCAACGAAGTAAAACAACTTGACCAGTATTTATAAAAACATACAATACAATCGTTTTAAACAATGTTCCCCTAGGACTCCTGTCCATCTACATGCTGAATAAACAATGCAATAATAAATGACAGAGTGCCGGCGGCTCCCTATGATCAATCGGCTCCCTCCTCTAGCCTCCCCGGTGTTGTCCCAAGTTACCCAAAGATAAATAAGGGTGAGTATAAACATACTCGGTAAGAATCCCCAACCGGGGTACAATACGATACATCAGTCATCTAGCACCTCAACATGCAAGCAAACACTATCAACACGATCATCATAGCTCAACGAGCTCATAAAACAAGATCTGGAGCCATCAGAAGTCTCTTTCTTCCGGCCTAACTAGGATTGGATACACTGACCAATCCTGGGACATCACCGAGGTATCTGTCACTTGGGGGGAATACACTGATCCCTAAAATGTCCTCAAGGGTCTCCTTGCCCTTGCACTAATCTGGACTTACGGGAGAGTACCCGAAGTCAGGCTCTAACAGAAAGAATGGTGTACTCACGACATTAGCCCGGGGGAGCTCTCCGAACTGGCAACTAACGCGTGTGCGCGCACACCGCATGCTTTCTGCAGCCGGCGTAAATGCGGGGGCTAAGGGCAAACTACGCGGGCCAGGTACGCATGCCTATGACTTAGAAGCGGTGTCACTGATCATAGTAGCGCGAGGCCCTCGGCGCTCATATGTGCAGCCTGATCCACCGACCTGAAGCTAAGAACCGGCCAAGGTAGGCTTACACCGCTGGCGGTTTCCGCTCTAGCAGCGGAGCTACAAACTAGGCTATTGCCGGAAGTGGGTAGCTAAGTCCACAACCGGCGGGTCGGGGGGTAGCAAGATACGTTATGCTTTGCGCACACTTTACTCCCGACCTGAGCTAAATCCACATTGGCGACCGGGGGGGAAGCAAGATACGTTATGCTGCGCACACTTTACTCCCGATCAGTGAGGACAAAGTACGTTATGTCCGCTCAGCCTCTGGATGATGACAAACCCTACAACTCTATCTAAGAGTACAGAACAAAATCAATGATTCCTGGCTAGCAAGCAATGACCGACATAAATCACATTACCTAGCATGATACTACAACTTAGCAGAATCATAAGCATCTTTGTGAGAACAAACCTAGCATGGCACTAACATGTAAAACCAGGCAAACATGCTAGCAAGAGGTCAATCAAAGCTGCCCTAACAATATCATGTTCATAACAGCAAACAAGCATACAAGGCATATCATGATATATCGCAGGGTCTACACAACCACGGTAAGAAATCCTTACCTGGAACAAGCAGAAAAAACAATAATAATAATCACAAATCAATGAACCACCCTCGAGCCTCTAATTGATCCCGAACAGCCTGAACATCAAACAAAGCACCCAAATCAAATACATAAAACAACCCAATAAATACAATAACCAGCAGCCAAAAAATCCGGGCCCAACGAAGAAAAGACTCGAGAAATACCATCCGAGAAGCCACAAGGCTCGGGCCAAGCCAACACACAACAAGCAAAGTCGTCGCTCAGGGGCTGGGCGGGTTGGGGCGCAGCGCTGGCGCGCTGGGGGCGCAGGCGCTGGGGCGCAGAGCTGCGCGCGGCGAAGCCGGTGGGGCGAGGCGCGCGGCGAGGGAGAGCAGCCGCCGAGAGCTGGCGCGCGCGCGCGCTTGGCCATGGGGACGGGCGGCGCGGCGCGCGCTCGATAAGCACGAGGGCCACGCGCACGGCGACGAGCTATAGGGCGCTCGGGCGTGAGCGACACGAGCTACAGGACACTCGGGCTGGCAAGGCACGGCACGGGGCTGGGCGACGCGGACCAGGGCGAGCTGGCTCGGGGACGACCTGGGCGAAGTTTGGGCAGGGGCGATCGGCACAGGGCAGGGGCGAGCAAGGCTGGGCTGGGTGCGACCTGGAGAGCTGGGCGCTGGGGTTGGGCGACCAGAGGCGAGCTCGGGCGGCCAGGGGGCTCGGGTGGGCAGCCAGGGTGGGCGAGCTGGGCTGGCTCTGGCAGGGAGGTGAGTGGCCAAGGGGGGGCTCGGGTTGGAGGAGAGAGAAAGGGAAAATGGGGGAAAAAATGGGATTTTCTTTTTTTTTTTTTTTTTTCTCTTTTATTAATTTTCCATCCTTATCCAAATAAATCCAATTTTCCAATTTTCCTAAAATCCTTAAAATCCTTAAATCCCGTTTCCCGGCTTCCTCCTTCGAGACCCGACTGAAGCAACCTTTTCCAATCAATAAATCTCACTTAAATCAACCTCCCAAATCAACACTGAGGGCCCGGCTCGAATCCCAAAGGAAACACCCAAACAACCATCACTTTGCCCAAAACCCAAATCACAACCGAACTCCCAAACGAAAAGCCCAAACATCTCGGGACTCGCAGCCCACAACAAACAAGCCTCAACAAAGGCAGGAGCTGCCTCAAAGCCCTGAAAATCCACAAATCCTGCCCAGGGAGCAAAAAGACCAAAATACCCCTAAGGGTCAAAACATCTCTAACGGCCCAACCGAACCACTGAATCTGAACCGGAAGCTCCTCGAGAACCGGGATAGAAAACTGGGTCGTTACATTTTCTTTTTCTTTTTTTTTTAATAAATGCCCCTTTTTATATATTTTAAAATCACTTAAAATGACCTCTTTTCTTTAAATTCCATCTTTTACTCTTTCTTTTAAAATAAAGCTTTTAATGTTTTTTTTTTTTCTTTTTAAACTTCCTTTCTTTTAAATTAAACATCAAAATATACAAACCATCTAATTTTCCCCTTTTACTTTCCTTTTATTTCCCTTTTGTTCCTTTATTAAAAATCAAAACACAATTCCTCATTTTCATTTCTTTTCTTTTAAACCAAAACTAACTTTTAAAGAATTTTGTTTTACAAATGCACACAACTTAATTTCATAAATGCTCCTAAGACTCCTAAAATAACCCAAAACATTAAACTATATTTAAAAAATGGTCCCTACGGGTTAAATTACCAAAATACCTCCAAGGCCAAAACTAACCAAAATCATACCGAAAATCTCCGGAAGAGGAATAAATGTAACATGTGGATTTCACTGAAAATACGGGGAGTTACAAAATTTTAACTTTTTTTAAATTATAAGGATCAAACTCTAATTTTTGAAATAATGAAAACTAAATTTTAACTCTTTTTCAAAGCATAATGACTAAACTAATATTTTATTCTATAATTTTTTTTTTCTTGAAAAGACCTTTGTTTAACTAACTCTTTGAAAGTCCTTATAATATAACTTTAGTAGTAATAAATGCATAATTCCAACATACCTAAAAAGAAATCAGTTATACATTGTCCATTATACACCCAACTGTGAAGTGAAAGATTATCCATTTCCATCTAATTTAGCTTTCACTAAACCTAACAAACCCAAAGAAAACATAATTCTACTCCAAGATTCCTACCTGGAAAGCAAATTCCTTGACACCCATTCCTCACCAACCGCCAATCTAAAGACCCCAATAAACTCAGAAAATGTCAGTAAAAAACAAAACAGATCTCTGTGATCTGCACTTCAAAATGGCTTCTTTGAAGTGCAGATGGGGAGTTCCAATAAGAACAAGTTTCCGGTGCGCCATCGCCATTTTAATCGCCCTCCTCCTAATCTCCGTATTCTATCTTACCCAAAACAGAGGCACACAAGTTATGGAAGATTACAGGACCGGCAGCGGCCGCACCGGAACCGGGTGTGATCTGTCCACGGGGAAGTGGGTCTATGATAACGAGTCGTATCCTCTTTACAAGGAGAAGGAATGTGTGTTCATGTCGGAGCAGTTGGCGTGTGAGAAATTTGGGAGGAAGGATTTGGAGTACCGGAACTGGCGGTGGCAGCCGGGGGAATGTGAGCTGCAGAGGTTTAACGCGACGGCACTGCTCGAGAGGCTGAGGAATAAGAGGATGGTGTTCGTCGGAGACTCCTTGAATCGAGGCCAGTGGGTTTCTATGGTTTGTCTGCTTGGCTCGGTTATTCCGCGGTCGCTTCAGTCCATGCAAACTAATGGCTCGTTGATGATCTTCAACGCCACTGTCAGTTTTTTTTTTTACTGTTTTATTTGTTTACTCTATGATTTTTGGCTTTGTTTCTTTTAATGCTGTTGTTTTTCTTAATTAACAAACGTTTGCATTGGGTTATTTATGGAAACGTACTTCTAAATCCAATAATTATTAGGTTAAGAGGAAATAGGTTTTTCTTTCTTTTTTTTTTCTTTTTTTTTTGAGAATAGGAAATAGGTTGCTTAAAAAATAAACTGTGCTTTTTGACGTTTTATTCATATTTAATTTCTTGTTTAAGGATTTATTAAATTAGCTATTTTTTATTTTGTGGGGTTCTCTAAAAATAATATTCACATTGTATTTGGATTTTATTGAATTCGTGAAAACAGTCGCATCATTGTACATCCATAGATTATGATGTCATGGGTTCGAATCTTTCATCCCCGATTCTTATATTTTTAAAATAAAAAGATTATATTAAATTCTAAATTCCAAATTTTAAATTTTAAAGTCCTAATATTTACCAAGTGTTTTGGAATTATATTAAAATCTACTTTGATGTGAATTAGACATTTTTAAGTACTAATGTTTTAAATTTACAGCCAAAAACATGTTGGGGATTCAAATCTTCACCTTAATAGTTGAGGCTATATGTAATTATTGCTAAATTAAATCTACTTTGACATTAAACATCATACTACTGATTTTAGTTGGTTTTTTTTTAATTTTTTGCTAAAATAGATTTTGTTGGTAAAACTCAAAATTGGTCATTTACAATCATTACGTAAATTATTAGCTTAGACATTATTAAAGACTTGTCACAAATATTGAGATAAAAAATATTTGCATGCAGCCAAAATAGCATGCAACCATTAATATTGTCAAATTTTAGTTACTCTTTTTTTTTTCTTTTAAGTAATTATTTTTCAAAATTAAAAACAAAATAAGTGGCTAAAATTTAGTCGCATTAGGTTCTACATACTGCCATGGCAGCATACAAATATTTATTTATACTGACTACGATAGCTATTCAAAAATAAATTAATTCCAATTATAGTAATTTTAACGAATATTTTATTTATATTATAAGCTTAAAATACTTTATTTTCGTGGAATTAAGGAATACAATGCGACGATAGAGTACTACTGGTCCCCATTGCTGGTGGAGTCAAATTCGGATGATCCAGTCAACCATCGATTGCCAGATCGGATAGTCAAAGTCAAAGCTATTGAGAAGCATGCAAGACATTGGGCCGAGGCCCACATACTCGTTTTCAACACCTATCTTTGGTGGAGAAGCCCCAGGATTAAAGCCCAGTAAGTGGCCCATTGGCCTCAATCTTTCAATCCCTATACCTACCACCACTTCACAATTTCAAATATTTTCCAATAAATTTTGGAAAATGCTATTACAAACTAGGACATTGAAAGCCCCATGGTGAATAGTTGTATTTTTATTTTATTTTTCCCTTTAAATTCCTTTCCACCTCTTTATGTTACTTCTACTCGAGTATGAAATGATATTGCTAGTGGTGAAAAGGTAGTACTCCAATATCATCATGTATCAAATAGTAACTAATTGATTATGAGTTCAAAGATCAGATACCAATGTTTTTTTAAAAGAAAGATGATAGTGAAAAAATAAATTTTTTGTTTTAGGTTTGGATCATTTGAAGATGGAGAAACAAGCAACCAAAAACAAGTGAAGATGAGACGTGGATATGAAATGGCTTTAAGGACATGGTCAGATTGGTTAGAAGTAAATATGAACCCAAACAAGACCCAAATTTTCTTCATGAGCATGTCGCCCATTCATGATAGGTATGTTGTTTTTCATGCCATCAAAATTTAGACTTTTTATAATAATGATTCTGAATTCGATAAAGTTATTGAGTTTTAAATGCAGGGGTCAGGAATGGGGTAGAGGTAAAGGCCAAAATTGTTATGGTGAAACCGAGCAAATTAGAGAGTTTGGGTATCAAGGAAATGGGACAGATCCAAAGATGATGAAGATAGTGGAAAATGTGTTATATGATTTGAAAATGAGAGGATTGAGTGTACAAATGATCAACATGACACAACTCTCGGAGTACAGAAAAGAAGCTCACCCGTCAATTTACAGGAAGCAATGGGAGCCATTAAGGCCACAACAGGTTTCAAATCCAAGATCTTATGCAGATTGCATTCATTGGTGTCTTCCTGGAGTGCCTGATGTCTGGAATGAGCTTCTCTATGCTTATATTTTTCCATCAACCCTAAATTTTAACCACAATTTGAAATAGGATTCATGAATCAAATTTTGTAATATAATGTCATCCAGAGTTCTTCGCATGAACTCATTTATTTAGGTCCCGTTTCATAACCATTTGACTTTTTTGTTTTTTGGTTTTTTAAATATATACTTATTTTTATTCAAATTTTCTACCATGTATTCTTTTTTTTTTTTAAAGAAAGTAGGTGAATGTTAACCAAATTTCAAAAACCAAAATAAGGTTTTGAGAACCTACCTTTTTTTTTCTTCTAAATTTTAGTTTAGTTTTTGAAAATATAGATAAAATATAGATATTCAAGTATGTAAAAACATATGGTGAAGTAGTTGTCTGTATACTTAAATTTCAAAAACAAAAATTAAAAATGGGCCTTAGCTATTTCTAATATTTTACTCTTCACAATCTTGTGCTACTGTCGCTGAGTATCAAGTTTCCAATCAACAGGACGATTACTTTTAGTGGGGTAATGATTTCCATTATGGGATTCTTCCTCACATTTAATCTTTGGGTGTTCGATTTTAGAAAGCTCAAATTTGCATTTAGAATCTGCTTCCGAGCCTAGTATATTGAGATTGAACAGCTCTCTCTTAAATAGAGTAAGAAAATGTACCAACTATAACTGAAGTTTAACCAACTGAGTAACTAATCAAGAGATAAAACTAAATGTGCAATTAATATGCACTACTAGAAATACATCTATTATGACTCCTTAAAATTTTAATTTTGCAAGAAAGGACTAAAAGAGTGTCATTAAAGGTAAAATGTGAGCTAAAAAAAGATTTGACTTAAAAAAAACTCATAATCGTGAATTTCACCCATAACTTCAAATATTGCCTTTGCCTCTCATCTCTTTCAAATTTCATATTCATATCCCTCCATTTCTCTTTTCAGCGAACTTCTCCGTAATTCCTCCAAATGGCGTAGTATTCCTCAATTGCAATTGAAAATTCAAGGTTGGTTCTCTATTTATTTATTTATTTCATTTCAATGGAGCATCGCGACTGCATTGCCCTAGTTCAAGTCTGTATTATTTGATTATGCTTCTGATTGATTATAAGGTGGCGATTCTTTGGCCCAAGAGTAAGGGATGTGGCGAGCTTCATTATTTGTCAAGGTTTGCTGCTAATCTTTCTTTTTCAAAATGATTTTTCTTGTTTTTGTTTTAGATTTTTTGTTTCAAATTGGGGTTTATTGTACTGTTATGTAACGACCCGAAATTTCCCAACTAGATAATTAAGGGTAATTACCATGCATGCAGAATTTTCTCAACTCAGTTGCAACTAATAAGACCGAGTTTTATGTAAAAATAACTAATTTTATTAAAATATAAGAAAACAATTTGATGAAATGCTTCCTAAAACATTTACAAAGATTTTTATTAACATGAATGCGGAAATCATGGAATTTTACATGACTCTATAACTAATGTAGAATAAAAGAGTCCTGACCATGCCCATGATCTTCTCAACTCGTCTCAGGCAACCACCGCGACATGCTTCGAATTCCTGAAAAATTGTTAAATATAAAGGATGAGTTTCGAGAAACCCAATAAGGAAACCCCCTTACAGGGCATTACACATGATCAACCATTACCTAATATAATCATCATAAATATCATAGCAGTTCAAACAAACATTCAAACTCCAAGTCACAAAGTAAATAGTAGTATAAAATAAGTTATCACAACAAGCAATTAATATAATACATCTAAATAATGACAAATAAAGTGTTACACATACTAACAATCAACCAAAAATATATATAAATATAAGAACAACCTTAACAAGCATCTAGCCCTAACTAAATGGGATATAGACCCTCCCATAGGAGCCTGCTAGCTCGCAATATGGATATGAGATATAAACCCTCTCATTAAGGCCCGCTAGCCCGTAATATGAAAAAAAGGTAAGGGGGATCAGTAAACCCACCCAACATCTACAAGGATCAGCAAACCCAAGTAGGCGGTATCACATGGACCAGCAAGTCCGAATAAATAGCAAAGACCAGCAAGTCTTTATAATTAAAAGAATGGATCAGTAAGTCCGAATAAATAGCAACGTGCCAATACTAACTCAAACCCTTTAAGCTCACATCCTTAAAGTCCATCACTTAAGTTCTTGTAAAAACAATTGTCATAATTTGTTTATGATTTCTTATCCTTTAACTTCAACACATAAATCCTCAAATATCAATTCCAATGTACATTCATAATGATTATCACTTAATACTCAATATAAACTCAAATCTCATCCAATAAACCTCTTTGATAAATTTAACTAATTCCAACTAAGAACTATGCATTAATATCTATAATAACCAACACCCAAATATTGACCATTAGGCCTCAATCTTATCTCACACATCAAAATCACAAGTCATACTTCAACGCTTAATTTTGTTCAATTCTTACAACTCCAAAACCTTAATCTCAATTTATTAGCTAATCCTTAAACTCACAACTTCCTACTATTCAAGTTAAAGTAAAATAAATAAATCAACAATCACATACGACAATCAAACAAACTATGTTACACATCAATTTAACAATCATGTATGATAATCTAATAAAAATATGAAGCAAGGATTAATCACGAGTTTTGCCACAAACCACATATAAGAGAGTTAGTTTTCCTTACCTCGATCAATAACTTGGCCGATTAAACACCACATATAAATATTGTTTACCAAACACTACTTGAATCAAGGTCACGGTCTTGTTCTTTAAGAATCTTGAAGAATAAACTTGGTGGTTTCTAATAGCAAACAACCTCGACTGGAATGGAAGTTCTCGTGTGAAGAAGATAAAGGAAGGGTAGAGAGAAGTTTCAACTCTTGACTAATAAATTTTAGAGTTTTGTTGTATTGTGGGTATTTAGAAATTTCATGAGAATATTAATATATGTGCACATATTTATACTATGAACACCCACATATTTTTGTTTAAAAATATCAACATCCAAATAGATTTAGGAAAAAATAAAATATCACATCATTTGAATAAAGATAAAATCCTTATTATTATTATTTATGAACTTGATCAATTTTACCATAAAATCTTAATATAGGTTTTAAATGTTGAAGATTCCTTAGAATATGAGATATTTAAATTTGATTTAAAACCATAAGACTAATTAAAACAAAAATCTTTGTTTAAAATTTTCTAAAACTAATAATTAAATAGACTAAAATCTATTTATAGAAACTTAAAATTTTGGATCACTACATGTTCATTTCCTTCTTTCTCTAGTTGTTGGAATTGGGATTTTTTTGGTAAAATTGTTGTTCTTCTTGTTCGAAACTGGTGATGATTCATATTTTCCCCGTTTTCCCATGTTCTCCTTCCTCAAAATTTCGAGTTCTTTCCCTTCCACAAAATCGCAAATCCCTACTATTTCATTAATCGGCCGCAGTCGTCAACAACTGGGAAATCAAGGCTCCATCTCCTTTTAATTTATAGGATTGCTCTCGATTTCCATCTCATTTTCAACAAGATTTTTGCCATTAATTTTCTTTACATTTTCAAGTTTTTTGTCCTATGAGTGGCTTGCATATTTTAACAAAAAAAACCTAATAAACTCGATATTTACAGTCTCATTTTCTTTAATCATTCATACTTTCAATTATGATATTGACTCAGTGTCGTAGTCAATTTTTAATCAGCTATCAAATATTGTTTAATCACTTTGGTAAGGCATTAAAACCTTCAATTTGTTGGATAAACGTCAATTTTGCTCAGTAGCAAGTATGAGCATAGAGAGTTTTGATGAATCACCATATTGATAACATGGAGCATGGAAAGATCTCGATCCTTGATTGCTAATGGGAATACCTGGGTTTGGGGTAAAGGAGACGGCAGCCATCTGGGTTTCGATTAGGTTTCTGGGTTTCGATCAGGTTTTCACTTGGTCAGTATCTCAACTTCATATGGATTTTTAGTTCATTTTTTATATTTGTTATTTTTCCCTTTGTTTCTTACCCCTCCAACTCAATTCACTCATCATAAACAATGAATATGCATGCTTCTTGAGTCCTTTTTTTTTCTTTTTTTTTCTTTGCCAATTTTGGTACATGAAAAACCCCTTCTTATTGAATAAGCTCGTGCTTTCATGTTGAAAATTTTCTCTTGCTATAGTTGTAGGATATTATTTTTATCTAGCAACCTTCCTTTGGCAAATCAGAGTCATTTTAGCTATCTGTTTCATTTTTTAATGTTTCAACTTTTGGTTATCTTCAATTTAATGCCTTAAATTAAAAATGGTGGAGCATATGGTTTATTGATTTAACTACTCCAGATATATATATATATATATATAAATATATGTGTGTGTGTGTGCGCGCGCGCGTGCGGCGTGTGTTGGGGTTGAAATCGTGAACACACAATAATTGAAATAAGAATAATTAGAGAATGATGACATGGAATGTTATTGCTTCGCCGAACCGAAGCCTAAGCTCAAGTTTAAGCGAAAATGTTGTGTGTGTGATTCCCAAAGAATGTGCAAGTATACACAGACCTGTTGTAGCAAGTTTTAAAGTAAGTAAAAGTCATCTCCACAGGGATTAGTGGTTAACATCATGCTTAAGAAAAATTAAGAAGGTCAAGTAACTAGTGGAAATTGTTGTGGTGGAATTAAACTAGGCAAAATAAACATAATGTAAGTTGAACTAAGTGAAATACATCAGAAGGAGAACAGGGCTTTTCGGAGAGTTTCGCTTAGGTGAAACAACACTAAGCTAAGAAGTAAACCACTGGAAAAATTCTCTTTGGGTCTCTCGAGCTCGTGGGTCGATTCTTTCGAACTCAAACACTGCTAAAACTAAGAAAAATAGCACAGGTGAACCTTATCTCTAAGCAAGCTTGACAGACCTAATGTTCTACATGCAAGTTCGCTCTATTCCCATTCTCTCAAAGCGAAATAAAGATATACAAAGTGTGGATCAAACAAAATATACTTAAATTTCAACACAACATGCATAATAGTTTGACATCTCGCTATAGCTTTGCTTATGCGAACTGTTCCTACTTGCCTACTTTCTTCCAATGACAATTTAGCAGCTCATAATGACACTTAAATCCAAGGCAATGTAAAAGCAAATATTCATCTTCGTTAAAACACCAAAATATCAACGTTCATTACAATCTAAGCTAAGCAAAAAAAAAAAAAAAAAAAAAAAATAAAAGGAGAAACAAAGTTAAGAAGAGGCCTGGTCGGAATCATAAAGACAACAACTCTGACTTGGTTCCGACGAACTCTCTACAACTCCGGATAACTACGGCTATAATAAGGTTAAACTATTAAACAACGAGAAACTAGAAAAACAACTAAACTACGGTTAGAACTCAGGAACTTTGATCAGAAATGAAGCTACGACGATGGACAACCCCAAAATGAGCGATGTAACGGCCCAGTTTTCTATCCCGGTTCTCGAGGAGCTTCCGGTTCAGATTCAGTGGTTCGGATGGGCCGTTAGAGCTGTTTGGACCCTTAGGGGTATTTTGGTCTTTTTGCTCCAACTCCTTGGGAACCAAGAGGACCCGAAACGCTACCGAACGCGTCATCCTCCTACTCAGACGACAACCACACATAACTTCTACCCAAGGAAAGATCCGAACAACTCTCTTAGTCATGACGATCAACAAGAAGATCCGCCAACCAAGCTTAGGTCCACTTAACAAATCTTACCTAAGCAACAACCTGATACCACGAGCATGGTACCCTTACCACCTCACTAAAGCCTTACCACATCCACCTGAAGTCCAACTTTTCCAAGAACTGAGCACCAGATCCCCAAAGCAAACCCTACATGGATCTAAAACTCTCGCCACAGAACGAACCACACAAAACACACTTGTGTGCACAACTCCCAACCTTCATTTAGCGATCCAAGACTAACAAATGCTTTTCCCAAAAGCCACACTAGCTCCTGGCAGAGATACAACCAATCAACGGAACACCCAAAGTTCCATCTCCACACGATGCTCGAAGCTGTGGCAACCTTGCTCTACCAAAGCATAACCATGCCAAACCAAACTTACTTTATACCAAGCCTCTACCAAGGGTGCTTACCCATAAGGCATCCAACTCCTCTCACAAGGCATCCTACTCACCTCATAGGCATCCAACTCATGGTCCCTCAATTGGACCCAAACTTGCTTCTACGATGCTCAACTCTCCTCAGATTTAGGCACTCGAAGGTAGTTGACTGCACTACCAACCACAAAGATCTCTTGGCCTTAACACTAGCGTGAGATGTACGCACACTAACACTTACCAACCGTCAACCTGCTTGACTTACTCAACCTCCAGTAACACTGGGAAAAGGCTCTGGCTCCTCTCGAACATCCTTTCGCTTGAAATCTTTCGATTACCACTGAACTAGCCCTTTTTTTTTCACGACCTACACAGGTGCAACTACTATAAACAGATCCAAGGCTAAAAGAGTACGCTGAACTCCGGACGGCATAGAACCATCTGCTATACCCATGCCAAACTCAGGCCTGAACCAGATTTAGTGCCAAAGCGGCACACCAACCAATGCACCTCAAGTGCCACTACTACCAAATCCGCATCTTACTACCAACGGGGCCAACAAGGTTACTACCTCAAGTGACACGAACTCTGGCTCGGCATACAAGGGCTCAACTCCAACAACCATGCCTAAGGCATCTCATCAAGCTGAAGGCTCACAGCCTACTCTTGCATCTCCACATGATGCTCAACAAACTCTGCCGCTCTCTCTCAACATGCAAAGAGCCTAGCCCTACTCTAGGGCTTACCAAAAGAAGAGTGTTCAATTCTACCAAACAACCGAGAAACCACCAACGGATCGGTCAAGGGAACATCGCTTCTTTGCACCCTTAACTACTGAGGGTTCCGCCATCGGCTGCAAACAACCACACTTCACAGAAGCACAAAGATGCCTCATCAATCTCCTCGAAGGCTACCAGCTCTGCAGCCACTCACTGGGCAATCAACAATCTACTAAGGCTCAAGATCAACACTTGAGCTACCCAAAGAAGTCCACACGGGGACTGCTCCACAAACATCCACATCAAAGACAACCATAGCTAACTCCTCTCTTGGAGTGGCATTCCAAGGCAAAGCACCTCCACCCTCTCACTAGGGGAAAACAAACAACTGGGCCACAGTTGGCCTATGGGAGTCCAATCTCTACCTCCCTCTGGAACGATGTCCCAAGGCATTCGAATCTATCTGGATACCTCAACAAGCCACAACATACATCACACACTGCGGGAAGTTGGCATGATGGCGCTCTAAACCCAAACCAATAACGAGTCAGAACCTGCTCGTCTCCGCTCCACAACACTATACAAGGCATACACTAGATGACAGGTATTGTAAATTCTTAACCCTTTTTCTACAACAAATAGTAAACTTAAGCGTACCTGATGACTGCCGAGTGCTAGTGATCATGGGAAAAACGACCTACAACAAAAAAAGGTCAATCTCTGAACTTTATGACTCGAGCTCGATACCAAGCTGTAAGGGACCGACTGAATGGGGCACTAAATGGGCCCTTACCCCAATGCATGCATTCAAAGTAAAAGACATTAAACAGACATGATTTCAGATTCCAATTAAAACAAAACATTCAAAATAACCCCTTTAAAAACTAGACAATTTCCTAGAACTCCGTCCCTGTTTCTAAGCACTGCTCCAAGATAAATACATTTCCAAAGTATACTCGATCGAGAGATTTCTTAAAATCATTCAAAACATGTGTAAATACAATAATCTTTGGAATCCACCAAATATTCGAAAAACATCCTAGGGCTCAGTGCTGTCTACATGCATTCAGGGGAAAATAAAACATAAAGAGTCATAACACAAAATCGAGTTTGATGATCGAGCCCCATGATCACGGCTCCTCCTTGACCATCCTGTCTCGCAACTTGGTTACCTGTGGAAAAACCACAATAATAAGGGTGAGTAACGGATTACTCAAGAAGAATCCCCAACCGGGTACAATACGATATACATGGTCATCTCGATGAGCGTATGCAAGCTATGAGTATAAACACGAATATAGCACATAGCTTAGCCCACACTTGGGCCTCGGATGCCAACTCGTGGTCTTAGTCCGGAATAATATCACCACACACCCCAATACATAAGTCGCCCTATACGAGAAACAAGTCCGGCCTCACCACTCTCTATCGTCGACGAAAGGTACACCGGCTCAAGATCCCGAGGAGCTCTCGGTGGTGTTGTAATGAGCGTAAACATGCACCGCGCGTGCTCTGCGCAGACCATGGGGATGCCGGGGTCTAGAGGCAAGTTGCCCATGTCCAATCACCACGCCTAACTAATTCTTTGGATCGGTGTCACCGACATAGGGTGTGAGACTGAACACGTAAACTATGTCGGCTGAACCACCGCACTGAGGCTAAGGAAGCGGGTCGTGGTAGGCTTACACCGTGAAGCCGCCCTTACCTTAACAGTGGCAATCGGGGCTACGGCCGAACACGCTGAGGACGTGCCGACTGCCGGGGACGAGGCAATGCCAAGTCATCATCCCGACCGTTGGGGCATTTAACAGTCTGCCACCCTCACCCAAGATTGCGGGGCCAGCCGTTAGGGTTAGCTATTCCCTAACAGAATCACGGCGAAGCTCCATCTCATACGTCCCTGTCGTGGATGCAAGGTTCGTTATGCACCCGGCCCAGATGATGCTATCTACCTGCCACTCTAACCTGCCTTAGCAATCAGCAAACAATTCCACAAAATCCAATACGTGCTCAATAAGAATACAACGAGCCTAGCATGATACTACGAAGCAAGGAACAGATACGAGCATGCCAGAAAAGAACAACCTAGCATGGATTAACATGAGAATTAATCAAGACAATCATGCTAACCGGGAATTCAGAAACGAGCACCTATTGCTAAATATGTCAATAAACACAAACAAGCAATCAATCAACAATCGCATAATATATCGCAGGGTCCACACAACTCCGGTAAGAAATCCTTACCTTGGTCGGGGACGATTTGACACGAAAACCTAAATTGCGAACGAACCCGAACTAGCTACCGAGAACCTATCAATCACAACAAAAATCACACAATAGGCCTAAATATAATAAAATAAACAAGGCTCGGCTTCGGGCAACTCACGAGGCGCGACGAACGCATAACGAGCCGATTGCGACAACGAACGGCAAAGAATGGGGCTAGGCGGGCGCGTGGCGCGCGGTGATGCGAGGCGTCTTGCGGCGAGGCTCGGCTGGGCGCTGGCGATGCGACGCGACACGGAGGTGGGCGAGAGCGCGCGCGCTAGCACGACTCGATGCGCGGCGTGGCTCGGCGGGCTGGGCAGCTTCTGCGCGCGAACAGGGCGTTTGAGAAAACGAGCTCGATTCCGGGCGATTGGAGAGGATTCGACGGCCGATTTGTTGCTGGACCACTTCCCCTTGGCTGGCCGCACGAAACCTACAAGCCACTCGCTTCAATTCGGCCGGCAAGGAAGAAATCGGAAACAGGGGAGAAGGGGAAGGAAAAGAGAAGGAGAAAAAGAGGAAGAAGACGTACCTGCTGCTCGGGGGAGATCGAATTCGAATTTGGGAGAGGAAACTCGGTCGAAAATGGAGCTGGAGGAGGAAGAAATCGCGAAGGCTCAGCTCGGTCGGTCGAGGAAGTGTCGCGAAGGAGAAGAAGGAATTGGGGAAGAAAGCCTCGGGCGGCCTGGCTTTTAACCCAAAGGCACGAAAACACGGCTATATACAAGTTGGCGCGCTTAGAATCACAAGAGCGCTTAGTGGCTCGATTGGCAGCGACACTTGCCTAGCCTCCCACGCGACCCTGGCTCGAATCTCACTCGACGCGCTATTTAATTCCCTATTTAATTCCACATTCCACCAAGCTCAAATGTCTTCACCAAACTTCCCGATCCCATTCAAATCGTCTCATAATTTTTCCGGCAATTAGCAAATACATAACCGGCCCTGTCGGCCCGACCAAATTACCAAAATGCCCCTGGGCAACCCGGAAAGACCGGGATGAAATTTCCGGGCCGTTACAGTACACCATTCCTTCCATTAGAGCCTGACTTCGGGTACTCTCCCGTAAGTCCAGATTAGTGCAAGGGCAAGGAGGCCCTTGAGGACATTCTAGGGATTAGTGTATTCCCCCCGAGTGATAGATACCTCGGTGATGTCCCAGGATTGGTCAGTGTATCCAATCCCAGTTAGGCCGGAAGAAAGAGACTTCCGATGGCTCCAGATCTTGTTTTATGAGCTCGTTGAGCTATGATCTGTGTTGATAGCTGTTTGCTTGCATGTTGAGGTGCTAGATGACTGATGTATCATATTGTACTCCGGTTGGGGATTCTTACTGAGTATCTTTATACTCACCCTTATTTATCTTTCAGGTAGCTTGGGACATCACCAGGATGGCTAGCGGAGGGAGCTGATTGATCATGGGGAGCCGCCGGCACTCTGTCTTTTATTATTGCATTGTTATTCAGCATGTAGATGGACATGAGTCCGAGGGGAACATTGTTTAAAACGTTGTTAAATTGTATTGTATATTTTTATAAATACTGGCCAGGTTGTTTTACCTTGTTGGTTTGTTTTAAATGTAAACTGTTGTTTATGTTTTAAGGGTTCCCCCTTCTCATATGTTTTGAAAGGTTTTTAAATATGAGCACTAAACCGCTTGTTATCATATTTAACTTGCATGCTGAGTGAGAACCCCGGTTTAGGACCATGTTTTGGGTCGGGTTCGTCACAGTTGGTATCAGAGCACAGAGTCATAGATTCTGTAGACTAACCTGCTTTGTAGGTTGTTGCTCCCATGATCATCAGCACTCCACGGCCGCCAGGTTTGTTTGAGTTCAATTAAGCTAAGGGGTAAGAATTTACAATACTTTTCATCTAGCTTTTATGCCTTGTGTAGTGTTGTGAAGCGGAGACGAGCAGGTTCTGACTCGTTGTTGGTTTGGGCTTAGAGATCCATCATGCCAACTTTCCCGCAGATCAGCAGCTTGTTTGTTGAGCGGTAGGAGCCCCCAGGTGTGGGCGGCATTTATGCTTTGTGCGGATCGCCAGCAGTCAATCGCACCCAGAGGGAGGCAGAGCTTAGACTCCCATAGGCCATTTGTGGCCCAGTTGTTGCTTTTCCCCTAGTGAGAGGGTGGAGGTGCTTTGTGCAGATCGCCAGTGTGTTGATCGCACTCAGAGGAGCAGGACGCTTGGCATGTCCACCCGAGGTGTTGGACTGATTGTATTGATGTTGAGGCCGCGTCCCAGGGTCGTGTAGACCCGTTGGCCAGAGTTGGCCCTGACAGTTGAGTTGCCAAGTGGAGGGTAGAGGTTAGCACGCCTCAGAGTGAGACTCCTTGAGCAGAGTGTGCTCCAGCCATGAGAGATTTGATGGCAGGTCTTTAGCTATGAGAGAGAGGATACCCTGGCGCAGTTTGTAGCGCGCAGTGAGGAGTCCCGGGCACAGATAGCCCAAATGACAGTTTGTTTCAAAGATTTCCCCAGTAGAGCTCTTGTAGCCCCGGAGGTTCCCGGGAGGGCATGATCAGCAGGTTTATGCAGACGAGTTTGTTGGCGTTGATGGAGCCGCCCAGTTTGGCAAGTGGATGCCGGTAGAGCTCGCTATTTTTGGAAAGTCCTACTGCTAGTAGTAAAGCAGTTGGCCAGGTTTGAGTTTAGCATCCGTGTGTTGGGATGCCCTGATGTTCAGAGGCCGAGTTGTGCCGTTCCTGTGCAGTGATGGTGGTAGTCCCTTGAGAGAGGTGGACTAGTAGAGTCTCCACCAGTCGCCCGATTGATTGGCAAGTTGCCTGTTAAGTGGCCTGAGGCAGATGTAGAGACATCTTTGCCCCCCTTGCAAGCCTGCTGTCGTTTGGCAGCCAGTTCTTTTAGTACCCTCGTAGCCAGGGTGTTGTATGGAGTTTTCTTGCCAGGGTTTTATCCATTTGTGGATTTCAGCAGGCTAGTAGAGTGGAGCACTCTTTTTTATTTGGATGTTCCCAGTGTGGAACTAGTTGTTGCCACCCGAGGAGTTGACCTGAGCTTCTGTTGAGCATCGAGTGGGATGCAGGAGTTAGCCTGAGCTTTTGTTGAGCATCGAGTGGGATGCAGGAGTAGGCCTTGGCATGTCTGTTGGTCGAGATGCCAGAGATTAGGCTGCTCGAGTGTTTGGACTCTTGTGCTGAGTGCCATTGCCCCGTCACTTGGAGTGTGACCTTTCCTCAGAGGGGCATAAAGCTCGTTAAGGCTGATTTGTGTTGTAAAGGATGTTGTGCCGGTTGGCACCAGGCTTTGAGAGGAGGCCTAGTTTCAGGCCAGTTGGCTCTTTGGTGCAGGTGGTTCCGTGGCCGCCCAGAGTTCAGCATTCCCGCTAGTCTTGTACCCCTTTTCCTGAGGTTGCACCTGTTTGGGTTGCATAAGAGATCTAGCTCGGTGGTAGTCAGAGGACTACAAGTATGAGGTTTTCGAGGGAAAGTAGAAGCTTTCCAGTGTCGCCGAGAGTTGGGTACCAAAGGATGCTGTAGGCTGTTAAGAGCTAGCGCGTTCGAGTTCTCGCGCCTGTGTTGTGAGCCTGTGAGCCAGTGGATGGTAGCATGATTCAACTACCCCTTTAGTTACCCTAGTATGGGTAGTGTTGGCATCGATGGATGCGTGGCTTATCCAGTGTTAGAGCCATGAGTTGGATGGCTGTTCGGAGCTTGTTTAGTAGGCACATTTGCTTGAGGTATGATTGCTTGGTATGGATGCGCTCTTGTAAGAGTGAGTTGGCCAATGTGGCTTTCCGTGGTGAGTCGACCCTGAATGGGTTTGGACTCTTGTTGCTCCCTGGATAGTAGTGGCTCTATTTGGAAGCAAACGTTGCCCTGTGTGAGAGCCCTTGTTGTCATTGGATCTAGTTGGAGCTAGACACGCCGGTGTACTTTTGTGTAACTCGTTCCGTGGTTTATGTTTGGAGAACCACGAAGGGTTCGTGTTGAGGAGCCAGTGCTCAGTCTTTGGGTTGTCAAGTTTTGGTTCTTGGCAAGTGCCCTAGCTTTGGTTGTAAGGATGCCGTGCTCGTTGCTGGGTTGTTGGTTAAGCAAGTTTTGCTTGTTGGTCCTTAGCCTGATCAGAGTTCAGTTGGATCTGAGCAAGAGCGGTGGTAGCAGCCGCGTAGTTTCTGATCGTCATGGCTAAGAGAGCTGTTCGGATCCTTACCTTGGGCAGAAGGTTGTTGTGGCTGATGTTTGAGTTGGAGGATGACGCATTCTGTAGCGTCTCCGGTCCTCTTGGTTTTCAAGAGTTGGAGTTGGCGGCGTAGTTGAGATCTTTGGAGAGGGTTGTGCCCGTGTAGCCGGTTGTCTGTTAGATCGCTTGACGACCGTGTGTGTCGGAGGGTGATCGGAGGATCCCTACTTTGTGGAGAGCCTCCGTAGCTCGCGCTTAGACCCGTGCGGTGTTCCTTGGGTGAGTTGCTTGCAGACTTGGTAGTCTAGCAAGCTAGTGCTTGTTTGGAGTAGAGTCCGGATTGGTTCCGATTTGTTGGCTAGTTGGTGCTTGGTGTTGACCAAGATTTGGTTCTCTTGATTGTTTCAAGAGCTAGCTCGGTTCGAGCAAGAGGGCGTTTCCTTGAGGATTTGTTCCTAGTCAGGAAGTTTTGGGAGTTGACCCCTCCTTCGGCAGTTGAGTAAGTTCTGCTAGTTCTGGTTGGTGGTCCAATCGGTTGAGGTTTTCCCTTGGGTGTTGCTTCCAAGAGAGTTGGATGTTGTTGCCCTTGGGTTTGAGCAAGTCAGCGAGCTTGGTTGTCCGTGGCTCTGGTTGGTTAGCCTTTGGGCTGTTCTCCTCAAGTTGTTGTGTTGCTAGTGGCTGCGTGATGGTTTGGTCCTTGCAGCCTGAGATTTTCCATGAGAGGAACGTTGGTTGCTTCCTTGCCTGGCAAAGTTCTCCTTGGCCAGTTGCTAGTAGATTTGCATGGAACAGTTTGTGTTCGGCCGTTGAGAGGCTCCAGTTTGTTGGCTTGGCCGAGTGGAGCCTGTGCCTGGTTTTGGCCATTTAGGGTTGGCCGTAGTTGAAGTTTCAGCTTGTGCTTGTTGGGAAAAGTTTGCCTTTTTGGATCAATCGCCAGTTGGTGGTTCGATTTGTTGTTCGTTAAGGCTTTAGGCAAGCTTTGTGGTTCGCTGGTCTCTTGTGAGGCAAGAGTAGGCCGTTTGGTTTCGGAACTCGAGAGGTTCAAATTGTTTGGCCAGCATGGTGTAGAGTTGAGGCTGTTTGATAACAGCTGTGGGCATTTAGAAAAGTTACGCTAGTGCGTGGCGTTGAGTTTTGGAGCTTGTGCCCAGTCTGCCAGTTTGCTGAGAGTAACACCGTAGAGAGGTGTTCCGTGTTGGATTAGCAGAGGGTTTGTTTGAGCCCCAGGTTTGTAGGGCTTTTGAGTTAGTCTGTGGTAGACTGGATAGCTTTGTGGCTTTGAGCCTTTGAGAACCCAAGAGGGTTTGGTTTTCGTAGAGGGCTAGTGTTGTCTTAGCCGAGAAGTTCAGTTGGTTAGGAATCAGTGGAGTATTCCTAGAGCCGTTTCGTCTTAGGACTTTCGAGGACGAAAGTCTTATAAGGAGGGAGTATTGTAACGGCCCAGTTTTCTATCTCGGTTCTCGAGGAGCTTCCGGTTCAGATTCAGTGGTTCGGATGGGCCGTTAGAGCTGTTTGGACCCTCAGGGGTATTTTGGTCTTTTTGCTCTCTGGGCAGGATTTGTGGTTTTTCAGGGCTTCGAGGCAGCTCCTGCCTTTGTTGAGGCTTGTTTGTTGTGGACTGCGAGTCCCGAGATGTTTGGGCTATTCGTTTGGGAGTTCGGTTGTGATTTGGGTTTTGGGCAAAGTGATGGTTGTTTGGGTGTTTCCTTCGGGATTCGAGCCGGGCCCTCAGTGTTGATTTGGGAGGTTGTTTTCAGTGAGATTTGTTGTTTGGAAATGGTTGCTTCAGTCGGGTCTCGAAGGAGGAAGCCGGGAAATGGGATTTAAGGATTTTAAGGATTTTTGGAAAATTGGAAATTTGGATAAAATGATTTTGGATAAGGATAAAAGAGAAAAAGAAAAGAAAAAAAAAAAGGAAAATCCCATTTTCTCCCCCCATTTTTCCCCTTTCTCTCTCCTCCAGCCCGACCCCAGCCCTCCTCCCTGCCCGAGCAGCCCCTGGTCGCGAGCCTAGCCGCCCAGCTCGCCCTGCCGCGTGGCACAGTGCCGAGCCCAGCCCTCGCGTCGCTCGTTCCGTCCGCGTCGCTCAGCCCTCGCCCAGCCCTGCGTCGCCCTCGCCTTGGTCCGTGCGCCCTGTAGCTCGCCGTGCCGTGCTAGCCCGAGCGCCCCGAGCCATCGCATCGCGTCGCCCCGCGCGCGCGTCCATGTAGCGCCTCGTGTCGCTCGCGCTCGTGCGCGCCGTCCCCTGTGCTTGCCGAGCTCGCGCCGTCCTATGTGCCGAGCCGCGCCCCGCGCCGCGCGCAGCTCCGCGCCCCTGCCCTGCGCCCAGCCAGCCCAACCCCTGCGCCCAGCCTGCCCTATTGTGTGCTGGTTGGCCCGAGCCTTGTGGCTTCTCAGATGGTATTTCCCAAGTCTTTTCTTCGTTGGGCCCGGGTTTATTGGCTGCTGGTTATGGATTTATTGGGCTGTTTTATTGTATTTGATTTGGGTGCTTTGTTTGATGTTCAGGCTGTTCGGGATCGATTAGAGGCTCGAGTGTCGTTCGTTGATTGTGATTTATTATTATTGTTTTCCTGCTTGTTCCAGGTAAGGATTTCTTACCGTGGTTGTGTGGACCCTGCGATGTGCCTTGTATGCTTGTTTACTGTTATGAGCATTTTAGAGATAGAGCAGTTGATTGATTTCTTGCTAGCATGTTTGCCTGATTTTACATGTTAGTGCCATGCTAGGTTTGTTCTGCCAGCATGCTTATGATTCCTGCTTAAGTTGTAGTATCATGCTAGGTAATGTGATTATTGTCGGTCATTGCTTACTAGCCAGGAATCATTGATTTTTGCTCTGTACTCTTAGATAGAGTTGTAGGGTTTGTCATCATCCAGAGGCTGAGCGGACATAACGTACTTTGTCCCCACTGATCGGGAGTAAAGTGTGCGAAGCATAACGTATCTTGCTACCCCCCGACCCGCCCGATTGTGGACTTAGCTACCCACTTCGGCAATAGCCTAGTTTGTAGCTCGCTAGAGCGAGAACCACGCCAGCGGTGTAAGCCTACCTTGGCGGTTCTTAGCTTCAGTCGGTGGATCAGTTGCATGATGAGCGCCGAGGGTCTCGCGCTACTGTGATCAGTGACACCGCTTCCGAGTCATAGGCATGTGCACCTGGCCCGCGTAGTTTGCCCTTAGGCCCCCGCATTTAAGCCGGTTGCAGAGAGCATGCGGTGTGCGCGCACACGCGTTAGTTGCCGGTTCGGAGAGCTCCCCTCGGCTAATGTCGTGAGTACACCATTCCTTCCGTTAGAGCCTGACTTCGGGTACTCTCCTGTAAGTCCAGATTAGTGCAAGGGCAAGGAAGCCCTTGAGGACATTCTAGGGATCAGTGTATTCCCCCCGAGTGACAGATACCTCGGTGATGTCTCGAGATTGGTCGATGTATCCAATCCCGCTTAGGCCTAAGAAAGAGACTTCCGATGGCTCCAGATCTTGTTTTATGAGCTCGTTGAGCTATGATCTGTGTTGATAGCTGTTTGCTTGCATGTTGAGGTGCCAGATGACTGATGTATCGTATTGTTCCCCGGTTGGGGATTCTTACTGAGTATCTTTATACTCACCCCTATTTATCTTTCAGGTAGCTTGGGACAACACCAAGATGGCTAGCGGAGGGAGCTGATTGATCATGGGGAGCCGCCGGCACTCTGTCTTTTATTATTGCATTGTTATTCAGCATGTAGATGGACAGGAGTCCTAGGGGAACATTGTTTAAAACGTTGTTAAATTGTATTGTATATTTTTATAAATACTGGCCAGGTTGTTTTACCTTGTTGGTTTGTTTTAAATGTAAACTGTTGTTTATGTTTTAAGGGTTCCCCCTTCTCATATGTTTTGAAAGGTTTTTAAATATGAGCACTAAACCGCTTGTTATCATATTTAACTTGCATGCTGAGTGAGAACCCCGGTTTAGGACCATGTTTTGGGTCGGGTTCGTCACAAGCGACGACCTTTCAATGAAGGAGGATGGGGGTTATTGATAAATCTCAAGAAGTGAGAGTTAAAGTAGCTTATATTAAGATATTTTCAAAAGAAAAAGGCCAAATTAAATCGATTAAGTAAAAAAGTTCTCTCTTGCAGACTTAAACCAAGCATAAGCGAAATATTGAGTAAACGTATGTTGAAAGATAAGTCAAATGTTAAATGTAGCGAAAGCATGTGAAAGTGAGTCAATTATTGTCCAAATATTTTTAAAGGGAATTGATACTCGCATTTTGTTGCAGGAAACTTCGAGAGAGCGAAAGTAGCAAGGAAGAGGCAGACTCATGCACACTTCGCCGCAACAAAACTGAAGCTATCTAGAACACTAAAGAAGCTAACCTACATTCGATGCACCAAAGCCCCACGAAAAAAATGTTCGAGATCGAAGAAAATATCTTCTCCAAGGACGCATGGCAGCAATCGGTGCTCTCAAGGCTCAGCTCAACCCTTAATCTTGTCGGCTCTGACGCACCCGACACAACAGATCGTAGAGCAGCCTTTTGCAGAGAAGATCGTGGAGCAGAAGTGGGAGGGAAATGTCGGGAGGCCTATATAAATCGAAAGTTCCTTAAATTCAACGTCGTCGAATTTTCCATTCTTCATTTTTCAGTGCCAAAGTTCTCTTCGTCTGTCCAAATTTTCCTTTTCTTTGTAGATTTCAGCCGTTAGAGTAGTTTTTTCGAGCTTAACTTTGTTATTTCCTTTCAGCTTTTCCTTTCGTTCTTAGTATAGCATATTGTAACCAGGGCTTTACCAGAACTTCTAGCTATACAAGTTTCAGGCGTTTTCTCTTCTTCTATCTTTCTCATTATCATTTGCGAAAGTGTAACTTAATCTCAAGCATGTTTTTGTTATGTTATTTATCTTTGAGCATGAGTAGCTAAATTCGTTATCGGAGGGTTATGGGGAAGTAAGCAGTTTCACTGAGGCGAAAAGGGATAGCGAACTAGAACTTTTCAGGCATGCTGAAATTACTTTGACTTCTATACCGTTGAGAAGTCGTTTATTTTCCTCTACCCTATTTCGAGAGAAAAGAGTGAGCGAACTTGCATGTATGACAATAGGACTGTTAAGTTTAGCTTACTAATCAAAGATCACTTAGAGATAAGGGTCGTCTAATGCCATAAGGTGTTTTAACAGTCGTTGTGTTAGAGAGAACCAACAAAGAGCTCGAGAGGGCTAGCATCTGAAACTCGAGAGAGTGAGGGGAACCTGTGGTAGTTCGATCTCGCTATCTACTTCGCCAAAGCGAAGCCTCTGAAACCTTGAACCCCTCCGATACCTAAACCCATATTGCTATTACTTCGTTCTTTGTTATTTAATCACAACATACCACCCATTTATTCAATAAATTGGTTACCATTGACTCTCGCATGAAAAAAAATATAAAACACAACAAAAAATCTCTATGGAGACTGACTTGTACTTACTGATTAAAACTTTCTACAGCTTTGACCACGTATAGTTGCACAAATTTGGAAAGAACACACACACACACACATTTCGCTTGGTTAATCTTCGCTTAGGCGAAGATTGAGAATTGCCACGTCATTACCTTATTTAATTATCTTGAGAAAAATTGTAATTGTGGTGTGTTAGTTTTAACATCATTGATATTCTGGATCACGATGGAGGTGGACACCCAAAAATTTGTATGGTGTTTACTTTCCCAAACTAGCAGCTATGACTTACTATGAGTATTAACATTTTATACGACAGTTTCTCTACATATTAATAAACAAGTTTCTGTACATGTGAATATATTGTTAGTGGAGATATAATTTCTAACCATAAAGTTCTTTTTTCTGTTATTAGACAACAATTATCCAATTTTGATTTGTTCTATACTAACTGATAATTTATTCTATGCATTGGTGTATCTTATTTGGAAGTATTGAAAAGTGAATGAAAATGAAAAAAAAATAACAAATTATAAGTACATAGACTCCTGAACTGTGTCTTGAATGATTTTGTTATAGTATATGCTCTCTATATTCACTAAAATGTAGGAATAGTATGTGTAGCCTGTAGGATTTATATTCAATGAATAGTTTATATGCATGTAATTTTTGTTTAGTCTAGACCGACTTAGTGCAATTGCAATAGAATCAACCATATCCTAGTTTTCCTATTTTTATTCGCTTGTTTTCCTTTCACCAGATGAGGGGAAAGAGAGGAAAGATGGAAAGAAATTTTTAATCAAATCACACACCTTCAATTAGTTTTAGAATTGTACTCTATTATATTAGATTTTGTAGTTATCATAGATATATTAGCCTCTAAGGTCGCTTGAAAGTTCATTTTTATCAATAAGTGACTATTTTGGTCTCTTTTTTCAACTTTTGAACACAAATTTTATAGTTCTTCTATATCAATTTATGACTAATAAAGTATTATATAAGATTATGATCGAAATATGAGGAAAAAAAATAAAAAATATGGGAAAATTGATTACTTTTTAGAAGTAGAAGATCAAAATGAACATCTTGGAAGTATTAAAACGAAAATGGACATTTTGAACATACACTAACCAAAACAATGCCCAAACGATGAACAAACTCAACTCAATTACCTAAAGAGCTTCAATAAAAATACAAAATTGTACTCTAGTCTGAACTAGCATTGAGTTCATAAAACTTCTCTTCTACTAGAATGCAAGTAATATTTATTTATTATTTATAACTGTTTTATATGCTCTCTAACTAAGTTATGTTCTTGAACAGATTCATCTCTTGTGGAGGCATTACTTTCAGAACACTTAGGGTCTTATATTTGTTGTTGACAACAACGATAGAGATCAAGTTGTTGAGGCTAGGGATGAATTGCATAGGATGTTGAACAAGGTATTACATACTATACTACATACTACCTAGTTTGAGCTTCTGTTTGAAATTGCATATAATCTGCTATCACTTCCTTTTTTGGGGAGTTCTGTTCAAATGGTTCACAATTTACTATCTTCTTTTACTAAATTTTATTTTCCATCTCATATTTAACCAGACGTAAATGTTTGTCTTCTCTATAAGATTTATGTAATAGTAATATAGACACATGACAAAAATTGATAAATAAGACCCCGTTTAAATACCCTAAAAAAATTCAAAATTTTTGTTACACTTTTTTCTCCCCAAGTTCAGCCGCAATTCCAAACCCAACGCCCCTATCCAATCACAGCGATTCCAAACCCAACGCCAAAGACTCCATTCCGATCAAGAACATGTCAAGTTCTTCGTCGTTCAACACAGCAATACCTATTGTTAGCTCCAAACAAATTGTCCTTCGATCCAGCGGACGGGGTAATCATTAAGTTTCTGAGCATCTTTCGCATTTTAATTCTTCGATTTTGAACTCCGAATATACATTATTGTTTAAATTTAGGTATGAATTGATCGATACAATTGTGAAAATGTGTGTATTTTTGAAGTTGAGAAGTTTGTATTGCCCTATTTCGTTCTGGAAATTTAGGATTGTATTAGTGAAGTGAAGCTCACTGGTTTTATAATCTTTCCAATGCAGCAAAAATAAAACGAGTATTACTTCTTAGTTGCAAACGTGAAGTTCATACTCAATGAGGAGTCGTGTAATTTAGGTATTAATTGATAGCTTCTTCAAATTGTTTCATTGTGTCGGCTCTGAATCATGACATTGAGGTAATGGAGATTTGGTCTGAAGAAAGAACAAAAGGGTTATATTACCACTCAGGCAAGTGTTGTGAAATCAAAATGCTGGTTTTTCTTTGACGTCCTACTTTTTCGTTAGAAATGTGTATATTGGCACTAGCAATTAGAAATTCTAAGTACATTCACATAACTTATGCTCAAGCCTTCATCATTTTCACTTTTTTGTATGGTTCTAGTAATGTTGAGCTCTTATTTTAATAACTTAATTGTAATGCTTATCTTTGAACTGCTTGCTACAAGCTTTAAGGGCTTTTCTCTTTCTTTCATCTTCTCGTTTTCGTTTCTTATTTTTATATGACTTGATTGGGTGTTCGGGGACCGTGATTCTGAATCATTTTCTATATGAAATTTATTCAATAGCGTGCACCACACTTCTTTCACGCCTTTGAGAGCTTCATCGGTAAAAAAATGCATATATTCTGTCTAGCAATAGCAATGACGGGACCGATTCTAGTCAGAGCCTCCTTTGAACAGCGATCGTGTCCCAACTACAACAGTTTTGGCAATCAGAGCACGAAAAACTCTTAACGAGGTTAGATTACTCATCTATCTTTAAGTTTGCATCAGGTAAGTTCCAACAAATTTAAAACTGCTTCTATGAGACTTAGTTAAATGTTGAAAATCTGAGTTCTAACTCTTGAAAGTTTTTCTGTAGTTTTAACATTTATGAATTAAGGTTTAAGGTTTAAGGTTTGGTTTTGGTATAAAGGACCCTTTTGATAAGTTCATAGCTTTGGATCTCCTTTAGAGATATTGTAGGTTGCGTTATAAAATCAATTTCTTTTTCATCGACAAGTTTGTTTGTTGGACTTAAATTGTTAAAAAGTTGTTTGAGCTCATTGGAATCTATTTAACCTTCAAGGTAAGCCCAAAATGAATTCCACTGTGTTTTATTTCTAATATTTTTTATATTCTCTTCTTTAGTGGGGCATGTCATTCTGAATAAACTTCTTGAGGTTAGTGGCCTATTTTTAAAAATATATTTTACTATACTAGTATATGCATTACTAGAATTCTCACCTTCCATGACATCTTCCTACTTAGAATTAGGTACACGAAGAAAAAAAAATTGTGTGAAATGGGTATATCTTATATGAAACTCTTCATTTCTTCTAATTTCAACTAATATGTTTCTTTTTCTTGTTTTGGTGTTGATTTCTATCTTGGTAAGTTATACTACAACTTAAATATTTGAAGTTTGGTTTCCAAGTCTAATCATGTGTGGTTAGTTGTACATGTTTCTATTTTTGGACTCCTTAATATATGGTTTAAAGTAAATCGTGTAAAAAAATAATTTTAACAAAGAAACACATTCGTACAATTTTTTTACAAGACTTCTACAATACAACAATATATCAGGAACAAAGAAACTCTTAGATCTTTCAAGCAATTCCTTCACATAGTTGGCATTTAACTTACCTTATTGTAGGATTCTATCATCAATTGATTTAGTTCTTATTTTTTAAACAATTTTATTGGTTTTAAGTTGTATATAGATGTGTTTATCATTTCTATATATCACTTATCTAGGCCTCATTTCATAACCATTTGGTTTTTTATTTTTGGTTTTTGAAATTTAAATTTATTTTTACTCAAATTTCTTATAATGTGTTTCATCTTTCCTACTATGTATCCATCTTTACTTAAGAAAGTATGTGAATGCTAATCAAATTTCAATAACAAAAATAAGCTTTTGGAAGCAACTTTGTTTTGTTTCCAAATTTTTGTGTGGTTTCTAAGAATATAGGTAGGATGTAGAATATAGGAGGTTGTGATGAGACCTATTTTAAAATGTTAAAAAAAAGGCATATTCTATGACTATAATTTATAGTCATAAACACCTTCCATGACTAAAATCAAGAGTCATTGTATCCACTATCACGGAAGGTTTAACCATGACACTATAGTAAACGTGTCATGGTTGAATCAATTATGACACTATATTTTAGTCATAGATGAACCATTAATGACACATATATAGAGTCATTTATGAAGTAATAACAACAATTTATAAGTGTCATTTTAAAACGAGTTATGACACTTTATTATAGTCACGGTTGATCCATTAATGACACATATATATAGTCATGGTTGAGTTATTTATGACATTTTATTTTAGTCATGGTTGAACCATTAATGACATATAGTCATCAATTTATCTAATATGACTATTTCTTTATGTCAATTTGTTAGTTTTCATGACACTTTTTATGACTATTTACAACCTGTTTTGTTTATATCTTTACCAGTCAAGAAAGATTTATAATATACAGCCCACAAATTTGATTCAACAAATATTATTTCATATATGACTAAATAATTTGTACATTACACTTGAACAAAAAAAAAATCAACATCAATAAATTCATAGTTCTTAAAATGTCTACAAGAGGTTTGAAAACTAGAAAGTTTACAATATAACAAAGAAACATGGTCTTTTATCGATAACTTTAGATGCAAGCGATCCTCACCTTGAACAAAGTACCTGCACAATGTAGTAATAAAGCTTTGAATTAGAAGTTGCTATAGAGAATATAAAGTAACTTACATACATCTAAAAGTGGTAAAATAGTTTACACTCACTGACTTTAATTGAATGCCAGATACTTAACACTCATAAAAGTAACTCACATGTATCTAATAAATCAAAACACTAGTAGAACCCGAGTCCAATACCAAGAAAACTAACTAATAATCATGAATTCAAGAAGTGGATGAGGATGAGGATGAAAATAAAACAAAAATGAAGCAGCGTATTTGCAATCCTTGCTTAAACTTCATAAAAACAACCAGAATCTCACCTAATGAGCTAACCAATCCAACCATTCAGAGCTAGAAACTTAATTTGTCCAAGTAGAAAAATTAATCCAACAAGCTCGAAGAAAAGAGTTAAAAAACAAACCTGCAAATAAAAAGTATCTAAAATGCAAGTGTGCAACAAAACGAGGAGAAATGGCCATAACAAAGAGTTGTGCACTTACTCCACCATTTGTGAGTGCAATGGCCATAGCATTATAATAAGATGGCTATATAATAGAATTTATTTTCTTGCATTCATAAGATTTTGAAGTGAACACGGAACTACTCTCCCACATAAATATAAATAAACATGCTAAAGATCAATATTTTGCCATAAATACAAACAGTCCTAAATAGTAAGAATCTCAATCCCTACTCAGTACTACAAAAACAAAAAATTATATGTGATGCGAGTTCATGTCACAAGTACCATATACCAATATAGAAAATTTTTTTTTTTTAAAAAGGCCAACCTGAACCCGTGCTTAAATATATATTAGTTTACTTATTTTTTAATGTAAAAGCGCGAGTGGCTTAGTGGTTGTCGTTTGCAACATGCGAGTTTATAATTCTTTTGAACCGATGAACCCAACCCAACCCAAAAATATAGGGTTGGGTTGGGTTATTTCTCACTCCTACATCTCATAACCCGAACATCTGTACTCCAATTATGGTAGACTCTAAACTAAATTGAGAAACACACCTTGCTTTGTACAAACAATATTTCAGTATCAACAAATAACGCAAATGACCAACTTTCAATGAGGATTCAAAGTTCAAACTACCCCGACTACATAATTTGTATAAACTAATTTTGAACAGTCAATGAACTATTTAAGGATTGGGCTTAAATTGACAGCATGCTGGATTGGAGCATTCAACAGACAATGAAGTAAAGTGTTGTATAAATCAACATAATAATCCACTAAAACATTACAATACAGCTACAACAAAAACTCCAATAAATTCTACCTAACATTGCTTAAACTAAATTGGCATTAAAATTTCAAAATTCATAAATAAAAATTACGAACCTGCAAAATTTCGAGAAATGTGAGGTACTTAGTCATGTAGACGGTGACGATATTCCAGTGAGTATTAATGAATGATTTCTAGAACACATTAGAATTTCAAAACCCCTATAGTGTAAGTAGAGAAAATTATTATCGTAATAATTTTAGAAAATTGCGAGGATAGTAGATACTAACAAAAACAAGGACAAAATTATCATATGAATTGTATTTATCTCTTAAGAAATCAAGAAAGCACTCAACGACGGTTGAAGCAACAACACAAAACCTTGGGATAGGCAATTTTTTAATCCTCTGTAGATAAGCACAAGAAATGGAACATGTTAGAATTATATTCTCATTAAAATATAAAGTCAACCAGAAGAAAATTGATATCATTAACATTTAAAGAAACTTACATACTTCATTTAGTCTTTGTAATTTTATCATGAGTTGAAAATGCATGGCTTTCAACACACTCAAAGAAGTGATCTGCACTAATCCAACTTTCATTAAAAGTTGAATGCAACAAACTTGAAGATGTTAAAAGTTCAGCAAACTAGATAAGTGTTCCAAATTAACTAGCTACAAATTTATTGTTTTCCTCAAACTTAAATGGAATGGGAATTGGAACCTAAAATTATGAGGTTGACAATAACTCGACTGATTGAGCTACATAAAAGCTACAAGTCAATAGATATGTTGATCCAATTACCAAATATCGATCAAAGATTTCAAGATCCTTTAATGTTACCTAGCACAATCTTAATAACATATTGCTAGGCCACTACCCCCAAAAGTATCAACAACAAACATCGCAACACAACACAATATAACAAGTTCTACCTCAAGTTTAGATACTAACTAGTAATCATTGTTCTAAACCGCTCATGTATCCCAAATTTGCAACTTAATCCTTTTTCCCTCCAACTCTATGGTCCTTATCTTAAAATCAATACTATCAAAGAACGTTAAGCCTATTCAAATCAACAATAATGTGGGAAAACCCCTACACTAAAATCAATGCTATCAAAGAACGCCCTTGCACTAAAAATAATGCTATCAAAGAACGTTAAGCCTATTCAAATCAACAATAATGTGGGAAAACCCCTACACACAAAAATTGCAGTTTAACGAGCACATACCCAATGGTTATGATGAAACTTGTAGTAAAAGAACCATCCGAGAAACGCAAGAGAAGACAATTCTTCCCACACCTGTAAATTTAATATACAACATAAAATGAACAAAGACTCCATTCTAGACTTTAACATAAAAATTTGACAAACATACTGCTCTCACAAAGAAATGGAAGTAAAATGAGCATCATCTCACACCATCTTATATTATCAAATCATAAAACATAACATGAATAAAGACTCCATTCCAGACTTAAGCATAAAAATTGACAAACATGTTGCTCTCGCAACAAAATGGAAGTCAAATCAGCATTATCTCACACCATTTTATATTATCAAACCAATTAAAACCTATTCTAAATGTAATCCAACAGTAGCTATATATTGTATATAGCTAAGGGTCTCCTAAGGAGCAATAATTTTTTTTAACAAAATGAGTTTACACATACGAATAAATTCCATACATTCCTAGAAATGTCAAGCACGACACAAAAAGGTACTAAAAAGCACATTCCCCCTAATCTACAAATCTAATCGCAATATTCACGAATCAAACAACTTAAATTACACAAATTACATTCCAAACAAGCAATAACTAGCTAAATGGATGATTAAGAATAACAAAGTCGGGAATATAGTATATAACATAAAAAAAAACAGAAACCTAAATGAACTAATGAGGTGGAAAAGTGAAAAATCACATACCACTATAGCCGATGAGAAGAAGTTCTATGAGATAATCATAATCGGCTAAAGCCTTTGCCGGTGGAACAGCCATCGGCCTGAGCGTTGAAGATTGCATACGAATGATCGTATATGGCAGTGGGAGAAGGAAATGGAGAAACCCTTGTGAGATACTGAGGCCAAAATTTTAGGAGGGACTAAAAATGGTGGAGCCTTGAATTTTCATTTCAATTGGCGCTCATTTTTTCCATCCATCCCGTGTTTTGTCTACCATGACACTTTTTTTCACCATTCATTAAAATGAAAATGGAAGGGTGTCATGGTAGGTGACTTTTCTAGTAGTGAAGACTTTTAAAATTGGAGAAAGAGCTAGAAATTTCACCAAATAACAAGTGGTTTGAAATTTCAAGTGTGTGAAGTTTAGATATCTTAATTTCGATGGGAACTTTCCTGATATATAGTTATTCTGAAGAAGCCTACCAATAAAAAAAATCATTTAATAAATTGTTATAAATAAACCCCCACAAATAACCCATAAATGACATCTACAACAAGTCACCACACCCTCACAAATAACTTTTTTTTTTTTTTTTCTAAACATCAAATCTAAACAAACCTGAAATAAAAGGTCAAACAAATCCAAAATTAAACTAAAACTCAAAATCCAATAAAAAAATACATATGAATACGAGCTTTCTGCATTGATTGCTTAAAAGTGAACCAACTAAAAAAATTAAACCTTACAATTATACGGTACTCGATCCTAAGGTCATTTTGCTCAAATAACCAAATATGAATATGAGCTTTCTGCATTAATTTTAGACTTATATTAGAAAAAAAAAAATTAAATTAGAAAAGACAAGTAAGATAACTATTCAAAATTTCAAGTCAGTTCTTACACTTTGAAGAAACTTGAATATCAAGTTCTAGTGTCAAAGAAGCTCCAGGATTGGGGGAGGGATGTAGAAGCCATCAGTTAGAATGAATTGAGTTAAGTGGATTTTTTAGACCAATTTAAATTTTTGGTTGGGTAATTTCACCAACTCAACTAACTTATGTATTTGAGAGTTTCAACTTAACCCTGCCAACAAGATTGCCCTTTTTTTCTTTTTCTTTTTTTACGATACAACAACATTTGAGGCAAATGGATTCAAATAGTAACTTCATGATTAGTAGGTTTTACAAGATGCTACTCCTACTAAAACACTAGTCTTGTTCGCAACTAGACCTCATGTGGGAAAATGAAATGCAAACATCGAAGAAAATAACATTTTAGTCTTCTCGATAATAGTGAAATAGTGATTTATTCAATCAATGTTGGCCACTTATCTAAGCAATAATTTCCTTCGTGTTTCTTTGACATCCAATTTCGGAGTATCTTATGCTCTTGAAACCAAATACTTTATATCCTTAATAATTAGCTAATGTCCTCTAATGAACCTTATCACTGTTGGTCATAAATAAGGAGAGCTAAAAGCACTAATTTCATCTACATTAAGCTTACCCATCAAAATGCACATCTATTTGTTGGCAAAGAGTCCACATATCTTAGAATCTTGCTGTAAGAACCCGACCCGAAACATACGGTCCTAAACCTGGGTTTTCACTCAGCATGCAAGTTAAATATGATAACAAGCGGTTTAGTGCTCATATTTAAAACCTTTCAAAAACAAATGAGAAGGGGGAACCCTTAAAACATAACCAACAATTTTCATTTAAGCAAAACCAACAAAGTAAAACAAGCCTGGCCAGTGTTTATAAAAACATACAATACAATTTAAACAACTTTTTAACAATGTTCCCCTAGGACTCTTGTCCATTTACATGCTGAATAAACAATGCAATAACAATAAATGACAGAGTGCCAGCAGCTCCCATGATCAATCAGCTCCCTCCGCTAGCCATCCTGGTGTTGTCCCAAGTTACCTGAAAGATAAATAAGGGTGAGTATAAACATACTCAGTAAGAATCCCCAACCGAGGTACAATACGATACATCAGTCATCTAGCACCTCAACATGCAAGCAAACAGCTATCAACAGAGATCATAGCTCAACGAGCTTACAAGGAAAGATCTGGAGTCATCGGAAGTCTCCTACTTCCGGCCTAATGATTGGTTCTCATAACCAATCCCGAGACATCACCGAGGTCTCTTTCACTCAAGGGATTCATCAGCTCAAAAACTGATCCCAAGGATGTCCTCAAGGGCCTCTTTGCCCTTGCTAATAATCTGGACTTACGGGAGAGTTCCCGAAGTCTGGCTCTAAACTGGAAGGAATGGTGTACTCACGACATTAGCCCGGGGGAGCTCTCCGAACCGGCAACTAACGCGTGTGCGCGCACACCGTATGCTGCTGCAACCGACATAAATGTGGGGGCCTAAGGACAAACTATGCGGGCCAGGTATGCATGCCTAAGACTCGGAAGCGGTATCACTGATCAAAGTAGCGCTAGGCCCTCGACGCTCATCTGTGCAGCATGATCCACTGAACTGAAGCTAAGAACGGCCAGGGCAGGCTTACACTGATGGCAGGGTTCCGCTCTAGCAGGCTACAAACTAGGCTTATGCCGATGTGGGTAGCTAAATCCACATCGGCGGCCGGGGGGGGGGGAAGCAATGTATGTTATGTTGCGCGGACTTTACTCCCGACCAGTGGGGACAAAGTACGTTATGTCCGCTCTCAGCCTCTGGATGATGACAAACCCTACAACTCTATCTAAGAGTACATAGTAAAATGATTCCTGGCTAGCAAACAATAACCGACATCAAACATGCTTACCTAACATGATACTACGAACTTAAGCAGGAATCATAAGCATGCTGGAAGAACAAACCTAGCACGGCACTAACATGTTAAATCAAGCAAACATGCTAGCAAGAGATCAAACATAGCTGCCCTATCACTATCATGCTCATAACAGTAAACAAGCATACAAGGCACAACATGATATATCGCAGGGTCCACACAACCACGGTAAGAAATCCTTACCTGGAACAAGCAGAAACAATTTATCACAAATCATCAAGCAACCCTCGAGTCTCTAAGCGAACCCAAACAACCTAAACATTCAATAAAACACCCTAATTAAATACAATAACCAGCAGCCAACAAATCAGGGACCAACGAAGAAAAGACTCGGGAAATACCATCCGAGAAGCCACAAGGCTCGGGCCAACCAACACACAACACGGCAGGCTGGGCGTTGGGGCGCGGAGGCTGAGCGCGGACGAGCTGGGGCAAGACAAGGGTGCGCGGGCACGGGCTCGAGCTCAGCTGGCCGAAGGCGCGCTGCGCAACTCGGCACAGGGGACGGCGCGAGTGACAAGAATCGCGGGGGGCGACGCGACGCGACGGCTACAGGGCGCACGGGCTCGACACGGCGAGCTATAGGGCGCACGGGCTCGGCACAGTGTAGGGCGCTCGGACCTGGGCGACGAGGGGCCTGGGTGATCTGGCGTGGGGACGGCCTGGGCGACGGGACACAGGGCAGGGCGAGCTGGGGTTGAGCGACTGGGCACTGTGCGCGGCTGGGCTCAGGCTGGCTCGGGCTTGGGCGAGCTGGACGGCCAGGGGTCTCGGGCTTGGCTAGGGCTCGGGCTGGGGGGCTGGCTCGGGCTAGGGGAGAGAGAGAGAGAGAGAAAAGGGAAAAAATGGGGAAAAATGGGGAATAAAAGGAAAAAAGGGATTTTATCCTAATTTTCCATCCTTATCCATTTTATCCTATTTTTAAAACCTTCAAATCCTTAAAATCCCATTTCCCGGCTTCCTCCTTCAAGACCCGACTGAAGCAAACCTTTTCCAATAAATAAAACTCACTTAAATCCAACTCCCAAATCAACACTAAGGGCCCGGCTCGAATCCCAATGGAAACACTCAACCAGCCATAACTTTGCCAAAACCCAAATCACCACCGAACTTCCAAACGAATAGCCCAAACATCTCGGGACTCGCAACCACCAACAAACAAGCCTTAACAAAGGCAGGAGCTGCCTCGGGAACCTAAAAATCCACAAATCCTGCCCGGGGAGCAAAAAGACCAAAATACCCCTAAGGGTCAAAACAGCTCTAACGGCCCAACCGAACAACTGAATTTGAACCGGAAGCACCTCGAAAACCGGAATAGAAAACTGGGCCGTTACAATACTCCCTCCTTATAAGACTTTCGTCCTCGAAAGTCCTAAGACGAAACAGCTCTAGGAAATCTCCACTGATTCCTAGCCAACTGAACTTCTCGGCTAAGACAACACCAACCTTCTTCGAGAACCAAACCCTCTTGGGTTCTCAAAGGCTCAAAGCCACAATGCTATCCAGTCTGCCACAGACTATCTCAACATCGAAATGAGGAACACAAAAATGCACTACTGCCAAAGACGGGGCAAAGCTAACCGAAAGGCCACTGGTCCGATCCGCTCAAGGATCTCAAAAGGCCCTACAAACCTGGGGCTCAAATAAACCCTGCTAACCCAACACGGAACACCTCTCTACGGTGTTACTCTCAGCAAACTCGCAGACTGGGCACAAGCTCCAAAACTCAACGCCACGCACTGGCATAACTTCTTAGAATGCTCACGGCTGTTAACAAACAACCTCAACACTACACCATGCTGGCCAAACAACTGAACCTCTTAGGTTCCAGAAAACTAAACGGCCTACTCTTACTTCACAAGAGACCAGCGAACCACAAAGCTTGCCTACAGCCTTAACGAAAAACAATCGAACCACCAACTGGCGATTGATCCTAAAGGCAAACTTTTCCAACTAGCACGCGCTTACAACACTCAAGCAACCATCTTAAGAGAAATCGACGCGTGAAAGACAAGGGCACAATCTTGGTTCACCAGACGGCTAACACCACTCGCACCAGCTGAAACTTCAGCTACGACCAACCCTAAATTGCAAAATCCAGGCACAGGCTCCACTCGGCCAAGCCAACAAACTGGAGCCTCTCAACGGCCGAACGCAAACTTTTCCATGCAAACCTACTAGCAACTGGAAAAAGAGAACATTGCCAGGCAAGGAAACAACCAACATTCCTCTTATGGAAATCTCGGGTAGCAAGGACCAAACCATCACGCAGCCACTAGCAACACAACACCTTGAGGATAGCAACTCAAGGGTTTAACCAACCAATGCCACGACACCTCTGTGCCAACTCACTCAACTGTGGCTCAGCAAAACGCCAACTGCGAAAGCACAACAACTAGGAGCAAAGCCCGAGAAAGGCTTGCTCAGCAGAAACTCAAACCAAGCTCATAATGAGCAAAACTCGCCTCCAAGCTACCACTCAACTCTTAAGTCCAACTGGCTACTCAAAGGACTTCCTCATTTTAGCCTAGGCATAACTCATCTTCCAACTAGAAGATTCAATCCCGAAACATCGCAGGGAATACGGACTGACACGGCTACCTCCAAAGATAATACTCGAGGCTGGCATCCATGGTGCAACTCAACCACCATAGAAACTAGGGGTTCTTCAAACCCCAAAGAACCAACAACTTTCCAACAAAAGCTCAACTCTTAAACTGGTTGGCCTCCGCCCTTGCGGGGACAAACAACTTTTCGCTTGCTAACAACACAATGCAGGTACCCTCTCGCTGGGCTAACCACTGCGCTACTCTGATCAACTACACAACTCAGGAGCTACGCTGACTCCTTCTAAAAGGAAACGATTCTCCAGCAAGCGAACTCTGAAGGGCAGCGAACATCACACACGCTCGCTGACTAGCTCAAACCCAAGGGCAACAACAACCAACTCTCTTGGAAGCAACACCCAAGGGAAATCTCAACTGATTGGACCACCAACCCAGAACTAGCAGAACTTACTCAACCTCCGAGGGAGGGGTCAACTCCCAAAACTTCCTGACTAGGAACAAGTCCTCAGGGCAACGCCCTCTTGCTCGAACCGAGCTAGCTCTTGAAACAACAAGAGAACCAAATCTTGGTCAACACCAAGCACCAACTAGCCATCACACCGAAACCAATCCGGACTCTACTCCAAACAAACACTAGCTTGCTAGTCTACCAAATCTGCCAGCAACTCACCCGAGGAACACTGCCTGGGTCTGACTGAGCTCTAGAGAGGCTCTCCAAAACCTAGGGATCCTCCGATCACCCTCCGACACACACGGTCGTCAAACGATCTAACAGACAACTGGCTACACGGGCACAACCCTCTCCAGCATCTCAACTATGCTGGCCAACTCCAACTCTTGAAAACCAAGAGGACCGGAAACGCTACAGAATGCGTCAACCTCCTACTCAACATCGACCACAACATAGCTTCTGCCCAAGGTAAGGATCCGAACAGCTCTCTTAGCCATGACGATCAGAAACTGCGCGGCTTTGCTACCACCGCTCTTGCTCAGTTCCAACTGAACTCTAACCAGGCTAAGGCCAACTAGCAAAACTTGCTTAAACAACAACCCGGCTACGAGCACGACATCCTTACAACCAAAGCTAGGGCACTTGCCAAGAACTAAAGCCTTGACAACTCAAAGATCGAAAGACTCGGTTCCTCATCACGAACCTCTCGTGGTTCTCCAAACATACACCACGGAACGAGCTACACAATAGTACACCGGCGTGTACAGCTCCAACCTGATTTCTTAAGATCCAATGCCAACAAGGACTCTCACACAGGGCAACTTTTGCCTCCAATAGAGCCACAACTAGAAAGGGAGTAACAAGAGTTCAAACCCACTCGGGGTCAACTCACCACGGAAAGCCACATTGGCCAACTCACTCTACAAGAGCATATCCAACCAGGCTAACATACCTCAAGCCAATGTGTCCACTAAACGCGCTCCGATCAGCCATCCAACTCATGGCTCTAACACTGGATCAACCACGCATCCTCGATGCCAACACTACCCATACTAGGGTAACTCAAAGGGTAGCCGAATCATACTACCAACAATCGCCTCACAAGCTCACAACACAAAGCGAGAACTCGAACGCGCTTAGCTCTTAACAGCCCTCAAAGATCCTTTGTACCCAACTCTCGGTGACCCTGAAATGCTCCTACTTTCCCTCGAAAGACCTCATACTTGTAGTTCTCTGACTACCACCGAGCTAGATCTCTTATGCAACCCAAACAGGTGCAACCTCAGGAAATGGGTACGAGACTAGTGGGGATGCTAAACTCCGGGCGGCCATGGAACCACCTGCACAAAAGTGCCAACTGGCCTGAATATAGGCCTCCTCTCAAAGCTTGGTGCCAACAGGCACTACATCCTTTACAACAGAAATCAGCCATAAACGAGCTTTATGCCCCTCTGAGGGTAGGAAAGGTCACACTCCAAGTGACGGGGCAATGGCACTCAGCACAGGAGTCTCAACACTCGAGCATACTAATCTCTGGCATCTCGTCTAACAGACATGCAGTAAGGACCCGACCCGAGAAACGGTCTCTAACCTAAATCCTTACTTATCATGCATGATTAAGAATGTAAAACATCATTCAGAGTTCCCAATTTAAAACCTTGTAATAAACAATTTAAAAACAAAAACCATAGTTCCAATAAATAAAACCAATAATAAATAAGTGACTGATCAGTACTTTCTTAAAACAAATCAAAGGGAACAGTTCGAGAAACATAAAATAGTTTTTGACTGCTTTTCCTAGGGACCCAAGTCCCACTACATGCTAAATCATAAAAACAATAAAAGGAACGTGCACTCAGAGTCAGCTATCCATGATCATCCAGCAGCCTCCTCCTACCCATCCACCTCTCTGTCCCAAGTTACCCGTGGAAAACCACGAGAAAATAAGGGTGAGCAACGAGTTACTCAGTAAGAATCCCCAACCGGGGTACAATACGAAAACATCTCATTTAGCACAAGGACATGCAACCATACAATGACTTAGAGCAGAAACGGTTGGGTTAAACCATACGCCCCTCCTGGAGCTTGCCTATCTGAAGGCTTACAGCTATAAACTACCCTAGGTTCTACACCGGGACGCCCTTCGGGCCTTACACAACCTAGGACTCAGTGCTGCCCATCGGGGACTTACACACCTAGGATGCTCGTCGGGGTCTTACACCTCCAACTCAGTGATGCCCATCGGGGACTTACTCACCTAGGATGCCCATCAGGGTCTTACACCTCCAACTCAGTGATGCCCATCGGGGTCTTACACACCTAGGATGCCCATCGGGGACTTACACACCTAGGATGCCCATCAGGGTCTTACACCTTCGGATGTCCATCGGGGTCTTACCCGAGCGGGACCTACATTACTTAACCCTACAATTTTCTACACTATACATCACTTGTCTAAACTTAACATGGATCTAACAGCATTCAACAGAAAACATGGTTATGCCAGGATGGAAGGACCTAGCATGGAACTAATAGAATACAATATAAAGCATGGATATGTCAGGTTAGGAGAACACTAGCATGGAGCTAACGGAACGCAAACATAACACGAACATGAATCAAAAGCAAGCATGAGGCCTATCCACTAGAAACACATACAGTCACAATAATCAATATGCTATCAAGTGTTCGCAGAGTCCACACAACCCCGGGTAAGAAATCCTTACCTGGAAACGAGTGGAAAGTAACTATCACGAATCAACTAACAACCCTCGAGCTTTAAAGCGAACCCGAGCGACCTAGGCATACAATAAAATATCCTAAATAAATAAACAGCAGCTAAAATCATGAAGTCCAAAGGGTGGAGGCTCGGAAATTTACCAACCGAGAAGACACACTTCTTGGCAGCAAGGAGCAGGAACGGGCGCTGCTGGTGTGTCAGGGGCTTGGCGCTGGCACTGGCTCGGGCGAGCGGCAAGGCGAGCAGACACGCTGGAGCGGGTGCGCGGCAAGATGTCTGGACGGCGGGCAGCGTGCGGGGGGCTGCGGGGCCGGCGCGCGAACGAGCGACACGCTGGGACGACGCGCGGCCGGTCTTTGGTTGGGCGCAGCGCGCGCAGCACGCGACGGCCGGGCGCGCGCGTGCGGGCTCGAGGCGGGGCGCTGGCTGGGCTGGGAGCACGGTGGCTCGGTCGCGGTCTGGCGTTAGGCGGCAGGCCGATCGTGGCTGGTGTGGTGCGGCTTGGTGCGGCGACGGGCTGGCTGGGCAATGGCGGCGTCGAGCGGCGAGGGTGAGGGTGCTGGGCGTCGGCGGCGTGGGTGAGGGGGAGAGAGTGAGGGTTTGCGAGAGAGAGAGTGGGGTTTTTTTTTTCCTTTTTTTTCTTCCTTCCCTAATTTAAATAAGCTTTGGGAATCTCAAATTTTCCTTCCCAAGGCTTCCCCTCTTCGAGCCCTGGTTGACGCGTTTATTTTTCCTTATTTAAATCCAAGCTTCCAAACCTCTTGTTAGGCCAAGGGTTCGAGCCCTCCAACATCAACTTCCAAAAATACAAACTATATATAAAAACCTTATTTTACATTTAGCTGAAAACCGGCCATTATAATACTCCTCCTTGGAGGACTTCCGTCCCTCAAGTCATTTGCACTAAAACAACTCCGGGTGGATTGTCCTCATCTCCTCTTCCAACTCCCAAGTAGCTTCCTCAACTCCCTGATTCCGCCACTGCACTTTCACTAAATCAATAGCTCGGTTCCTCAAGACTTTCTTCTCAAATGCTAAAATCTTTATGGGTTTTTCTCAAAGCTCAGTCACGGTTTAGCCGCAAAGGCTCAAGTCTATAACATGCGAAGGGATCGCCACATATTTGTGAGCATCGAAACATGGAACACACTATGCACCGCAGCCAAGGATGGCGGCAATGCTAATCGATAAGCTACGGCCCCAATCCTCTCAAGGATCTCGAATGGTCCAACAAACCTGGGGCTCAGCTTCCCCTTCCTACCAAACCTCAGAACTCCACGCATCGGAGCTACCTTAAGTAACACATGCCGCCAACCTCAAACTCCAACTCTCTACGCCGACATCGGCGTAGCTCTTCTCTACTGCTCTGGCGGTCAACATACGAGCTCGATTTTCTCGACGACCTCATTGGTCAATCGGAGCAACTCGACCTAATACCGCTCGTCCCCAACCTCTTCTCGTAATCACAGGGATCTACAGTAGCTTACCATACAACGCTTCAAACGGTGCCATCCGAATGGTCGATCAAAGCTATTGTTGTAGGAAAACTCCATCAAATATAAGTACTGGTCCCAACTACCCGGGAAATCCAACACACAGGCCCGCAACATATCTTCTAAGATCTGATTTACCCGCTCTGTCGCCATCGGTCTGCGTGGGTGGAAGGTCAGATCAGAGCCGCACTCGTGCCCAAACTCGCTTGAAGGGCTTTCCAAAACGTGATGTAAAACGCGGAATCCCGGTCGGAGATAATTTTAACTGGCACTCCGTGGTACCTAACTATCTCGCTCAAGGAACAATCGTGCCCACCGCTCCACGGTATAGTTTAGCTCGCCGGAATGAAGTGTGCACACTTGGTCAACTCACAACGATCACCCAAATATGTGCATAACCTCTAGGAGTCCTGGGCAAACCCGAAATAAAGTCCATGGTAATCTCCTCCCACTTCCACTGTGGCACCCCGAGCGGCTGCAGCAACCCTGCTGGTTTCTGCCTAGGCGCCTTCACTTGCTGACAAGTGAGACACCGACTGACAAACTGGGCAATCTCTCTCTTCATCCCCATCCACCAAAAAGTCTGCTTAAGGTCTTGGTACATCTTGTTACCCCCCGGGTGCCAAGCAAAGGGCGAGGTGTGAGCCTCGACCAACAACTCTGTCGCGAATCACCGGCATCGGTGGGGGGACACAGAGCCGACCCTTTATATCTCAAGCCACCATCTGCAAATATCACAAAATCGAAGTCACCATCAGCCTGAACCCTCTCATACAAACTCTTTAACTTAGGATCATTCAACTGGCCGTCGATAATCCTTTGCCTTATCGAAGGCTCGATGGTCAACTGAGTTACCCTGCGGTAACATCCCCTAACAACACTGCTATTTCCGCTCTCTCGAGGTCTTTCCTTATGATACTTTTGGGATTTGCCAACGTTGCTAGATGCGAGGTCTTTCTACTTAGTGCATCGGCCACAACATTTGCCTTTCCAGGGTGATAGAGGATCTCACAGTCGTAATCCTTTACAAGCTCCAACCACCTTCTCTGCCTCATGTTCAGGTCCTTCTGAGTGAAGAAATACTTGAGGCTTTGGTGGTCCGAGAAAATTTGAATCTTTTCCCCATACAAGTAGTGCCTCCAGATCTTAAGTGCAAAGACGACTGATGACAACTCCATATCATGAGTCGGGTAGTTCTGCTCGTGCGGTTTCAACTGCCTTGAAGCGTACGCTATCACCTTACCGTGTTGCATCAGAACGCAACCCAAACCAAACTTGCTGGCATCACTGTACACCACGAACCCCCCGCTTTCTTCCGAATCGCCAACATCGGGCGCAGACGTCAAACTGCTCTTTAGCTTAGCAAAACTCTCATCGCACTTCTCATCCCAAACGAAATCGACGCCCTTCCTTGTCAACCGAAGTCGGGCAGGTCTTAAAGCGAAAAATTCCTAACGGCGACGGTAATATTCGGCGCACCAGCAGCTACGAATCTCGACACGATCGTCGATGGCCCGCCCATGAGCTAACGGCCTCTACTTTTGAAGGGTCCACAACCACTCCCTCCTTAGACACAACGTGCCCTAGAAAAGCTACCTCCTCAAGCCAAAAGTCACACTTCGAGAACTTCGCATAAAGCTGGTTCTCTCGCAAGGCTGACAAAATCTGTCTTAGGTGCGAAGCATGGTCCTCCTTAGACTTAGAGTACACAAGAATGTCATCTATGAACACGATGACAAAGCGGTCCAAGAATGCCTTGAACACCCTGTTCATCATGTCCATGAATGCAGCTGGGGCGTTCGTCAGTCTAAAAGACATGACCACGAACTCATAGTGACCATACCTCGACCTGAAAGCTGTCTTGGGAATATCTGCATCCCGGATCCTTAACTGGTGGTAGCCTGACCTCAAGTCAATCTTCGAAAACACACAAGCTCCCTGGAGCTGGTCAAACAGGTCATCAATACGAGGTAGTGGATACTTGTTCTTGATAGTCACCTTGTTCAGTTCCCTGTAATCGATGCATAGACGCATCAAGCCATCCTTTTTCTTAACGAATAGCACGGGTGCTCCCCACGAGGACACACTCGGCCTAATGAATCCTCTGTCAAGCAACTCCTGCAACTGCTCCTTTAACTCTTTTAGTTCAGCTGGCGCCATATGATAAGGAGCTTTCGAAATAGGAAGAGTCCCTGGCTCAAGCTCTATTGAGAAATCCACCTCCCTCTTTGGCGCGCACTGTGCAACTCTTCAGGAAAAACATCTGCAAACTCTTGCACAATGGGCACTTGCTCAACAGATAACTGATCACGGTTCTCTCCGGTCAACTTAGCTAAGAAACCCCAAGCTCCTCGAGCTAGCAAACGGTGAGCTTTAACTGCCCAAATCACTGGCGGACACACCTCACTCTAGGTGCCCCGAAATTTAAAGCTAGGCCTACTTGGCGGCCCGAACACTACCTCCTTTCGGCGGCAGTCAATCATAGCGTGGTTATCAGCCAACCAATCCATACCGAGGATTACGTCAAAACCACTCATAGCTAACACTATGAGCGTAACCTGCAGAGACTTGTCGGATACCTGTATCCGACCATCCCTTACCTTCTTGCTAGCCAACATACTAACTCCCGAGGGAGTAGCAATAGATAACTCAAATCCTAGGGGCTCTAAAATCATGCAAGCATGCTCAGCAAACACAACAGAAATAAAAGAATGTGTGGAACCCGAATCAAACAACACAAAGGCAAGGTGGTCAAGAACTAGGAGCGTACCTGCCACCGCGGCCTCGACTTTCTCAGCCTCCTGGCGGGACGTAGCATACACTCTCCCCTGCTGCTGAGCTGGCTGCGCCACCACTGCTTTCTGATTGCAATGCCGGGCCTGATGCCCCTCCTTACTACAGTTATAACAAGCTCTAGGGTTACCACCACAAGGTCCTCAATGCTGCTTCCCACAGGATCTACAATACGGAGGCGGCCTCCCTACGCCCTGTTGGCGAGGCTGATCACGGTTACGGTCCCGATGCTGGTCTCTGCCATGATAAGTACCCTGGCGGCGCTGATCGCCCCCACGGCCATTACTTCCCGAGTCAAACTTACGCTTCTGACCCAAGTACACTGGGGCCTTCTGCACCACGGGACTAGCTACTTGCTCTGGAGGGTACTTCCCATCATAAATCGTCGACAACTGTACTGCCTTGGCAAAAGTCTCTGGGGCCTGCGCCCTAACATCCTGAGACACTCCCTGTCTCAAACTTGCAATGAACTTCCTGATCTTCAGCTCAGGGGTAGCAATCAACTGCGGCGCGAAGTACCCATACTCCGAAAACTTTTTCTCATACACCTCTATCGAGTCAGACCCCTACTTAAGGTTTGAAAACAGCTCAATCATCTTTTCTTGGGCTTCTTCACTGATAAACTTTGCCTTGAACTCGGCCTTGAAGAATTCCCAGGTGGCAGGTGGAGACCCAGCCGGTCTCTCACTCAAGGTGGAATCCCACCACCACTTAGCCGTACCAGCTAACACATGAGCCGCACATCGAGCTCACAGCACCTCGGACAAGCCATCACCATAAATGTATATTCCACCAAAAGAATCCACCGAAGCTACCAATGGTTCCCAGTGGGCAATAAACTTCTCGGCTTCCATTTGACAAAATCCTTCACCACTTGCCCAGATCCTCGGCACCTTCTCGCACGCAAACGGCCTCATTCACAATTGGCTCTCGCTGAACGGCGGCAGTGCTGTGGCACTGCAGCCTCCTCTCACTGAACCAACTCGGTCAGCTGCTCTATCTGAATTCGGGACTCCTTCCTCTGTGCAGCTAACAAAGCCTGCATCTCAGCTCTCTGCTCGGCCCTCTGGTCAGACAGCAACCCAACCATAAGAGCTCTCATGGACTCCACAAAAGCAACTCCCGGAGCAGCCTCCCGAGGTTGAGTTGCCTCCACGCCCTCTCCGGGTAACACACGCGAAGGGCTCGTGGCGGCCTAACATCGCGATCGCCTTGGGACGTCGTCCCTCCCGTGTCGAATCAATACGAATGCTCGGGTGGTCGGCCTCGAGCCTCCCGCCTCTACGAGTGATCGCATACCGCAATCTACACCCAAACCAACAATGAGTCAGAACCTGTTTTCCCTGCTCTACAACAACAAGTCATGTACATGCAAGGTGCAAACGGTAATGTAATTCTTAACACTTAACCTTAAACTTACGGACATACCGATGGTCAAGGAGCTACCGATGATCATGGAAAACAACCTACAATCGCAGTCGATCTCTCTGAGAACCTATAACTCGAGCTCGATACCAATCAGTAAGGACCCGACCCGAGAAACGGTCTCTAACCTAAATCCTTACTTAGCATGCATGATTAAGAATGTAAAACATCATTCAGAGTTCCCAATTTAAAACCTTGTAATCAACAATTTAAAAACAAAAACCATAGTTCCAATAAATAAAACCAATAATAAATAAGTGACTGATCAGTACTTTCTTAAAACAAATCAAAGGGAACAGTTCGAGAAACATAAAATAGTTTTTGAGTGCTTTTCCTAGGGACCCAAGTCCTACTACATGCTAAATCATAAAAACAATAAAAGGAACGTGCAACTCAGAGTCAGCTATCCATGATCATCCAGCAGCCTCCTCCTACCCATCCAAATTTCTCTGTCCCAAGTTACCCGTGGAAAACCACAGAAAATAAGGGGAGCAACGAGTTACTCAGTAAGAATCCCCAACCGGGGTACAATACGAAAACATCTCATTTAGCACAAGGACATGCAACCATACAATGATTTAGAGCAGAAACGGTTGGGTTAAACCATACGCCCCTCCTGGAGCTTGCCTATCCGAAGGCTTACAGCTATAAACTACCCTAGGTTCTACACCGGGACGCCCTTCAGGCCTTACACAACATAGGAATCAGTGCTGCCCATCGGGGACTTACACACCTAGGATGCCCGTCGGGGTCTTACACCTCCAACTCAGTGATGCCCATCGGGGACTTACACACCTAGAATGCCCATCAGGGTCTTACACCTCCAACTCAGTGATGCCCATCGGGGTCTTACACCTCCAACTCGGTGATGCCCATCGGGGTCTTACACACCTAGGATGCCCATCGGGGTCTTACACCTCCAACTCAGTGATGCCCATCGGGGACTTACACACCTAGGATGCCCATCAGGGTCTTACACCTCCGGATGCCCATCGGGGTCTTACCCGAGCGGGACCTACATTACTTACCCCTACAATTTTCTACACTATACATCACTTGTCTAAACCTAACATGGATCTAATAGCATTCAACGGAAAACATGGTTATGCCAGGATGGAAGGACCTAGCATGGAACTAATAGAATACAATATAAAGCATGGATATGTCAAGTTAGGAGAACACTAGCATGGAGCTAACGGAACGCAAACATAACACGAACATGAATCAAAAGCAAGCATGAGGCCTATCCACTAGAAACACATACAGTCACAATAATCAATATGCTATCAAGTGTTCGCAGGGTCCACACAACCTCGGGTAAGAAATCCTTACCTGGAAACGAGTGGAAAGTAAGTATCACGAATTAACTAACAACCCTCGAGCTTTAAAGCGAACCCGAGCAACCTAGGCATACAATAAAATATCCTAAATAAATAAACAACAGCTAAAATCATGAAGTCCAAAGGGTGGAGGCTCGGAAATTTGCCAACCGAGAAGACACAAGTCTCGGCAGCAAGGAGCAGGAACGGGCGCTAGCAGGGGCACTGGCGCTGGCACTGGGCGCCGGCGCAGGTTCGGGCGAGCGGCGGCAAGGCGTCGACGGGCGGGCGCGGCGGCGGGCGACTGGGCTGGGGCGGCCGCGCTTAACGAGCGACGCACGGGGCGACGCGCAGTAAGCGAGCGACGCAGCGGACGGCCGACGCGGCCGGTGTGCTAGGGCGCGGCGTGCAGACGCGACGCGACGCCGGGGCGCTGCTGTCGCGCGGCGCTCGAGGCTGAGGCGCTGGCCGGGCCGGGCGCCACGGTGGCTCGATCGTTGCGGCGTTGGGCGATAGGGGCGATGCAGGGCTGGTGTGGTGCGGCTTGGTGCGGCGACGGGCTGGCTGGGCAACGGCGGCGCCGAGCGGCGAGGGTGAGGGTGCTGGGCGTCGGCGGCGTGGGTGAAGGTGAGAGAGTGAGGGTTTGCGAGAGAGAGAATGGGGTTTTTTTTTCCTTTTTTTTCTTCCTTCCCTAATTTAAATAAGCTTTGGGAATCTCAAATTTTCCTTCCCAAGGCTTCCCCTCTTCGAGCCCTGGCTGACGCGTTTATTTTTCCTTATTTAAATCCAAGCTTCCAAACCTCTTGTTAGGCCAAGGGTTCGAGCCCTCCAACATCAACTTCCAAAAATACAAACTATATATAAAAACCTTATTTTACATTTAGCTGAAAACCGGGCTGTTACACATGCCACAACCTACTCCTTCACTCGATGCTAAACAAAAGCTCAGGCCAACTCCTGCATCCCACTCGATGCTCAACAAAAGCTCAGGCCAACTCCTCGGGTAGCAACATCTAGTTCCACATCTGGAACATCCAAACAAAAGAGTGCTCCACTCTACTAGCCCGCTGAAATCCACAAACGGATTAAGCCCTGACAAGCAAACTCCACACTACACCCTAGCTACGAGGGTACTAAGAGAACTGGCTGTAAAACGACAGCAGGCTTGCAAGGGGCAAAGATGTCTCTACATCTTCCTCGAGCCACTAACACGGCAACTTGCCAATCAATCGGGCGACTGTTGGAGACTCTGCTAGTCCACCTCTCTCAAGGGACTTCCACCACCAATCTGCTTGTATCAAAAAGCACGAGAACGGCAACACTGGCTCGGCCTCGAGCAATGAGGACATCCCAACACACGGATGATAAACTCAATCCTGGCCAACCGCTTTACTACTAGCAGTAGGACTTTCTAAAACATCGAGCTCTACAGGCTTCCACTTGCCAAACTTGGCGGCTCCATCAACGCCAACAATCTCATCGGCATAAACCTGCTGATCATGCCCTCCCGGGAACCTCCAGGGCTACAAGAGCTACTAGGGGGGTGTCTACTGAAAAAACTCTGTCAGCTGGGCTATCTGTGCCCGGGACTCCTCACTACGCGCTACAATCTGCGCCTCGGTGTCCGTTCTCTGATAGCTAAAGACATGCCATCAAATATCTCATGGCTGGAGCACACTCTGCTCAAGGAGTCTCACTCTGAGGCGTGCTAGCCTCTACCCCCTCCACTTGGCAACTCAATTGCCAGGGCCAAATCTGGCCAACGGGTCTAAACAACCCTGGACGCGGCCTCAACATCAACACAATCAGTCCAACTCCTCGGTCGGACATGCCAAGCGTCCCTGCTCCTCTGAGTGCGATCAACATACTGGCGATCTGCACAAAGCACCTCCACCCTCTCACTAGGGGAAAACCAACAACTAGGCCACAAGTGGCCTACGGGAGTCTAATCTCTGCCTCCCTCTGGAACGATGTCCCAGGGGCATCCGAATCTATCTGGATACCTCAACAAGCTGCTATCAAACTGCTGCGACATGCGAAAGTTGGCATGATGGCGCTCTAAGCCCAAACCAACAACGAGTCAGAACCTGCTCGTCTCCGCTCCACAACACTACACAAGGCATAAAAGCTAGATGAAAAGTATTGTAAATTCTTAACCCTTAGCTTAATGAACTCAGACATACCTGACGGCCATGGAGTGCTGATGATCATGGGAACAACAACCTACAAAGCAGGTTAGTCTACAGAATCTATGACTCTGTGCTCTGATACCAACTGTAAGAACCCAACCCGAAACATACGGTCCTAAACCTGGGTTCTCACTCAACATGCAAGTTAAATATGATAACAAGCGGTTTAGTGCTCATATTTAAAACCTTTAAAAAACATATGAGAAGGGGGAACGCTTAAAACATAAGCAACAATTTTCATTTAAGCAAAACCAACAAAGTAAAAAAAGCCTGGCCAGTGTTTATAAAAACATACAATACAATTTAAACAACTTTTTAACAATGTTCCCCTAGGACTCCTGTCCATCTACATGCTGAATAAACAATGCAATAACAATAAATGACAGAGTGCCGGCAGCTCCCATGATCAATCAGCTCCCTCTGCTAGCCATCCTGGTGTTGTCCCAAGTCCTGAAAGATAAATAAGGGTGAGTATAAACATACTCAATAAGAATCCCCAACCGGGGTACAATACGATACATCAGTCATCTAGCACCTCAACATGCAAGCAAACAGCTATCAACACAGATCATAGCTCAACGAGCTTACAAGGCAAGATATGGAGTCATCGGAAGTCTCCTACTTTCGGCCTAATGATTGGTTCTCATAACCAATCCTGGGACATCGCCGAGGTCTCTTTCACTCGGGGAATTGATCAGCTCAAAAATTGATCCCAAGGATGTCCTCAAGGGCCTTTTTGCCCTTGCTAATAATCTGGACTTACGGGAGAGTACCCGAAGTATGGCTCTAAACTGGAAGGAATAGTGTACTCACGACATTAGCCCGGGGGAGCTCTCCGAACCGGCAACTAACGCGTGTGCGCGAACACCGCATGCTGCTGCAACCGACGTAAATGTGGGGGCCGAATGACAAACTACGCGGGCCAGGTATGCATGCGTAAGACTCGGAAGCGGTGTCACTGATCACAGTAGCGCGAGGCCCTCGGCGCTCATCTGTGCAGCATGATCCACCGACCTGAAGCTAAGAACCAGCCAGGGCATGCTTACACTGATGGCAGTGTTCCGCTCTAGCAGGCTACAAACTAAGCTTATGCCGATGTGGGTTGCTAAATCCACATCGGCGGTCGGGGGGGAAGCAATGTACGTTATGCTGCGCGCACTTTACTCCCGACCAGTGGGGACAAAGTACGTTATGTCCTGTAAAGACCCGACCCAAAAGGGGCTCTAAATAGGCCTTTACCCCAATGTATGCATTCAAAGCAAAAGACAATATGCAAATAAGTTTTCGGATTCCCAATTAAAACAAACAATCAAGATGCAATCAGAAATCAAAATAGTTTGCTGAAACCTGTCCCTATCTCCAAGCACCTGTTTCAAGGCAAATACATTTCCAAACGCATACTCTGATCAGAGATTTATTAAAACATTTGAAAAATCCTCAAATACAACAAAGCTGGAATCCACAAAAAACGTTCAGAAAACATCCTAGGGCTCCGTGCCCGACTACATGCATTCAGGGGAAAATAAAAGACAAGAGTCATAGAAATAAAAGGTCAGAGACGACAGCAGGTTCCCATGATCACAGCTTCTCCTTCAGCCATCCTATCTCGCACCTTGGTTACCTGTGGAAAACCACAAAATAAGGGTGAGTAACGAATTACTCAGTAAGAATCCTCAACCGGGGTATAATACGATATACATGGTCATCTAGATGATTGTATGCAAGCTATGAATATAAACACAGAATAGAGCACATAGCTTAAATCCACATATAATCTTCGGATGCCAACTCAGGGTCTTAGTCCGGAATAATCCACACCACACAATACGCCCTATACGAGAAACAAGTCTCGGCCACTGCTTCATCTCCGATCGTCACGAAAGATGTACTAGCTCAAGATCCCGAGGAGCTCTCCGGTCGGCACTGTAATGGCGTCGCCACAGACACCGCATGCTATCGCATACCATGGGGGTGCGGTCTAGTGGCAAGCGCCCATGTCCATCACCATGCCTAACTAAATCTCTCGGATCGGTGTCACGGACATAGGGTGTGAGACACGGACACGTGAACTATGTCGGCTGAACCACCGCACCGAGGCTAAGGAATCGGTCGTGGTAGGCTTACACCGTGAAGTCGCCCTTGCCCTAACAGTGGCAATCGGGGGCTCTTTGCCGAACACGCCGAGAACGCGTCGTGCACCGCCGCCGGGGCGAGGCAATGCCAAGTCATCATCCCGACCGTTGGGGCATTTAACGATCGCCACCCTCACCCAAGATTGCACGGCCTCACGGTCGGGTTAGCTAAACCCTAACGGGGTCCAGGGGATGAGTACTACCTCGTGCGTCCACCAAGGATGCAAGATACTTTATGCATCGGGCCCGATGATGCTACCTACCTACACTCTAACCTATCATATCAATAACATACAATCCAATACAATCCAAAACGTGCTCAATGATACACAACGAACCTAGCATGGTACTACGAAGCAAGCAGAGATATGAACATGCCGAACGGAACAACCTAGCATGGACTAACATGAGAAACAACATAAGAAATCATGCCAGTCGGAAATTCAGAACAGAGCACCTATCACTATACATGCTGATAATCACAAACAAGCATACAAACAACAATCACATGTAGTAACGCAGGGCCCACACAACTCCGGTAAGAAATCCTTACCTTGGTCGGGAGGCTTCTACACACAAATCCTAAGCTGCGAACAATCCCGAGCTAGCTAACGGAACCTAGCAAACACAATAATAATCAACATCTATAAGCCAAAAAATAATAAAACAAAGAGGCTCGGCTCGGAGTACTCACATGCACACGGCGACGAGGCTAGGCTAGCCGCCGCAGCCGTGCGGCTTGGTGGCCGTTAGGCTGCGCGCGCGGCGCGCGCCGGGGCACAAGACGGGGCGAGGCGGCTGGGGCGTGCGACGACGAGAGACGAGCAAGTGACACGGCACGGGCGAGGACGTCGCGCGCGCTGGCGTCGCGATAAGACGCGCGACGAAGCCGCCGCGGGGACGCGCGGGCGATCTAAGCGTCTTTGCGCATGCGAGCGAACTGGGCTACCTGCTGCGACGGCGAGCTGGCGATCCGGGCGACTCGGCTGTTGGGCGTCGACGAGGCGTCGAGTCGCGGCAGTCGCCGACAATGGAGCCGGGTGGAAATTTCGGGCGAGCGGCGGGATGGAGCTGGCTGGTGCGACGAGCTCGGCTGTTGGGCTTCCCTTGGCTGGCTGCACCAAACACACACACACACACAACCCCTTTTTTTTACATTCGGCCAGCAAGAATCCATAACGGAGAAGACGAAGAGACGAAGGACTTACCCGGAATGATGATTGAACCTTGGGGCTGCAAAGGGAATGAAAAAATCGGCAAGGGGGCTAGGGAGAGCTTGGCTTGTGCGGCAAAGAGGATGATGGAGGAGAATGACAAAAGACCTAATTTCTTTTTCATTTAACCAAATGCACCAAAACTCCAAGATCCAAGGCTAACCATAATATGACGCATAAAGAGCAACAAGAGCTCTCCATAGCTCAACTGGCACGCATCCCCACAGGCTTTCCCGGAGACCCGGGTTCAAATTCCAGCTGCTACACAAATTCCTTTATTTTTACTTTTACAACTATCCATGCTCAAACCCATCCACAAAGCCTCAAAAACTTACATCAATCCATCCAATACTTTTATCGACTGGAAAAAGACATAAATGGCCCTGACGGCCCAACCTAATTACCAAAATACCCCTAGGGCATAACTGGAAGACCGGGATGAACACCTGGGCCGTTACAATATTCCCTCCTTTTTATGACTTTCGTCCTCGAAAGTCCTTAAGACTGGAACAGCTCAGGATAATGCAATCTCATCTCATCTTCCCGCTCCCAAGTGGCTTCCTCAGAACTCTGACTCCTCCACTGAACCTTGACCAAGCGGATCTCACGATTACGCAACGTCTTGGTCTCAAAGGCAAGGATCCTCACTGGCTTCTCCTCGAAGCTCAAATCCTCATTCAGCTGCAAAGGCTCAAAATCCACAATGTGCGACGGGTCCGGCACATACTGCCTCAACATCGATACGTGGAAAACACTGTGCACCGCTGACAAAGATGGAGGTAGAGCCAACCGATAAGCAACTCTGCCAATCCTCTCCAGAATCTCAAATGGACCAACAAAACGGGGACTCAACTTCCCACGCTTACCAAACCTCAAGACACCTCGCATCAGAGCAACCTTAAGGAACACATGTTGTCCAACCTCAAACTCCAAATCACGACGCCGAACATCGGCGTAACTCTTCTGCCTGCTCTAAGCTGTCAACATACGAGCTCTAATCTTCTGCACTGCTCCATTAGTCAACTGCAGCAACTCGGGACCCAAAACAACACTGACGACTACCAACCTTTTCCCACAACACTGGAATCCTGCAACACTTACAATACAACGCCTCAACGGAACTATATGAATTAACAGCTGGGAACTGCTACCCAAGGCAAACTCATAAAACCAACACTGGTCTCCAGCTGCCTAACCACGGAACCACCAACTCACAACAAGTTCTGAAGGATCCGGCTCACTCCTCCCAAAAGACCATCGGTCAGAGGGTGAAAACACTACAGAACTGCACTCGGCTTATAAGCCTCTTAACAACGCTCTCCAGAACCACTGTTCATCAACGCACTGCCTAGAAAAACCTTTGTTGCCACACCCTGGTGCCAACAACTTCAGCCTAAAACTGACATGCCTCTACTCCAAAGAAATGGCCTCTGCACACGAAACGAGGCGCGAGCTCTAGCTACTGAAACCAATTCTCCAAAAATCTTAACTCACACAACAACCTCGACTAACTGACAGCTCCCACACGAAACTTACAACCCAAGAACTTGAGTGCTACGAACTCTGAAGCCCAAACAACTACAAACGCATAGCTATGCCAATCCACTCAACTCTAGCTTGACTCAAATCACTTGGCCGGACAAGTCACCCAACAACAACCGGGGCCCCCTGAGGGCTCCTCCACCAAACTTACCTCCATGCAAGCAACAGAACGAAGCTTGCCTCAAATATGAAACACATCTCACAAGTCCAAACGATAACACATACATGCTTAACCCTCTAGCTAGGCTTATTGCACCTTCCCACCGAAACTTCATAAACGGAACTCCACTACTCGGTTAACACCAACTACCAAGAACCAGAATACCAATAATGTCTGACAGAGCACAAGCCACACTAACCAGCAAGGATCCCTCAAAAGGTCAAGACCCTAATCCAACCACAATGGTGCAACCTCAACCCACAACTGATACAAAGGAGTTCTTCAACTACAAAGGTGCAACAGCTTCCATGCCAACACACAAAAACCTTAACCAGCTAGACCAAACACTCATAGAAGGCAGAACAATCCTTACCGCAACTTCCAGAACACCACTCAAGAGTCCGCTTAACTTGGACAAACAACTGCCTCCAAGCAGCCAACAAACTTTTCCTCCTACTAGCACCACTACCACCAATTCCAAGACCAAGGAATAACCTGACAACTCCCAAGGAGAAACAGATCCTTACAAGCGGACATCCGAAGGACAAGGAGCTTCACAACCGCTCGCTGTCTTGCTCAGCTAAGCACAACATCCAACTCTCCCAGAGGCAACAACAAGGGCCCACCACAGACTGGACCGCCAACCACGGGCAAGAGAAGACTCACCCCCAAACACCAAATAAGGGCAACTCTCAAACTCTAGAAATAGGAAAAACATCCGCCAGGGCAAAACCACTTGCCCCACGAGCAAGGCTAACTTCTAGCAACTCAAAAACCACACCTTGGTCAACACCAAGCACCAACTTGCCACCACACCGGAACCAATCCAGTCTCTACTCCAAACAAACACTAGCTTGCTAGTCTACAAAATCCGCCAGCAACTCACTCGAGGTCTACAACCTACACGACTCCGGCTTGCCAACTGAAACTCACTACCTGGGCCTGACTGAGCTCTGGTGAGACTCTCCACAACTAGGGTTCTTCGGCAACCCTCGACACACACTGTCGTCTAACGGTCTAACAGCCAACTGCCTGAACAAACAACTCCTTTTTTCCAGCATCACAACCATGCTGGCCTGCTCCGAACCTCGAAACCAAAAAGACGTGAAACGCTTCAGAATGTGCCATCCTCCTACTCAAAGCATCAGCCACATCGTAGCTTCCACCCAGGGTAAGGATTCCGATCAACACCCTTAGCACCTACGGACAGGA